>JZKD02S1674488.1:651573-662306 GCA_000966675.3 Picea glauca
GCTTCTTTGGCCCTATCCATGGCCTCATACAAATAGCCCATTGTTGGCTTATCGCTATCAACCAATCTCAGACCCTTTACCAAAGGTTCACTCACTGAGCACACCTCTGCCACTCCTTTCCAGAAGGAGTCACTGTACACCAATCTAGCAATGGCTTTCCCATTCTCTTTCTTGCTATATGTAGAATCCCGCCATTCATTACAAACAAACATTTGCTTCAACTCAAACTGACATTGAAGCAAAGACTGAAGAGTAATGAAGTTGGTGGCAAAATGAGTGATTGCAGGACGTCGCAACTCCCTGTTTCTGGTGTGTCTCCTCATGAGGCTAAGACCCCAAATATGGTTATATATGAACTTGTGGACGCTCCTAGCCTGATCAATCACCTCCTTGATGAAGGAGGTTTTCCCCATATCCTCGAGCATCAAATCAATACAATGTGCAGCACATGGAGTCCAAAACAATGAATGGTTCCTCTCCATAAGCAACCTACCAACAACCACATAATTTGTTGCATTATCTGTTATGATTTGCACCACATTATGCATGTCGATCTCCTAGATGAACGCATCCATCAACTCACACAACAATGCTGCATCTTTCACGTGTGTTGATGCATCTATTGATTTGATAAACATGGTACTTCTAGGAGAATGTACCAAGAAATTGAGAAGGGACCTACCCTTCCTATCTGTCCAGCCATCATACATCACTGTGCATCCAGAGATATCCCATGACTTCTTGAACTCTGCCAATCAAGAGTTGATGTCCTTCTTTTCTTCTTGAAGAATTGGCCCCTGCAACTCGTCAAAGGTAGGACTTTTATACCCTTGACCAACAACAACAATGGCATCATACATCGGTTGCCAAAATGGATTATTCTTGGTGATGTTGAGAGGTATGTCACTCCAGAAAAGACACCTCCCCACAACCATGTCTGCTTCTTTCTTCTCCTTTTTCTTCAACATTGACCTAATGGAAGGCTGTGCTCCAGGGGTGGTTCGTTCTAGAAAAAAAGGTGAAAGCCTCCAGCTCCCGGTACCTGAATCTGTGGAGTCCCTCCCACTACCCTGCCCCTCTAGGGTAGATGTCACTGAACTTCTAAATGAAAGTTCATCCTTCCTTCCTGCTTTTTCATCTTTCTTTTTATCCTTTGCTTCAAGTGAATCAAATGCAATTCTCATAATCTCCGGGGTTGTATGATCATAATCGTCAACATCATGCTCGAGGATTTTAGCTAAATGATATTTCAACCTGCAAATCTGTCCTGACATATTCATCCCACGGAGTTTGCAATTCAATATTTGTCGGTTTGTCCCATCTTCAGGGATCCCATACACCCAAAATGGATGCAAAGGCTTCGGCATATTTTTTGATGAAATTGACAGCTTCAAAATTCAACCCTAAGGCACAAAAAAACAAGAAAAAGATATTGAACCCCACTAGAAAAAAATAACAGCCCATTGGTAAAAAAAATCAGACCTCTAGATTAGATTATTAGCAATGAAAAATGACAATAAGAGGGTGGAGAAAAAATTAACAGCAAGGCTCAAACTTGCTGTCCCATAAAAAAAAAACATTACATTGTTTCATGGGCATGAAAATCATGGCAAAATGACCCAAAAAAAAAACAAAACGTAGGCAAGCAAAGAGGCAAGCAAACTTGCAAAAATCTATGGAAAATAAATATTAACATGGAGGGATTTAGATACAGACCTTTGAATGGAAGATTCAACATCGGTTGGCAAATGAAATTGAACGCTTGCTCCACTTAGAAATCCTTGATGGTGATGATGATGGTTGTTAAGTTGCCTCCACAGTGATTTAGGAAGACCACAAACCCTTCTCCTTCCTTCTCCACAAGCAAAAAAACACAAATGACCAAAAAAATCCAAAATCCACCCTTATGCCCGCGGGTTCCTTGCGTTCGGTGACATTTTGGGTCGAACCGCGACTTTTTCGAAAAAATCGCCGACATTTAGTAAAAGTTGCGACTTTTTAAAAACACAAAAATCACGATTTTTTAGGGTGTAAAAATCGGCTCAGGGTAAAAGTCGTGGCTTTTTCAAAAAGTTGCGAAAAATCGCCGATTTTTTCAACACTAGTCCTCGGTGACCTGGGGTTTTGATAAGGCAATGGATAAAAGGCTAAGTAAAAGTTTCCCTCTCACAAGTCACCACTGATCAGAAAGTCCGTCTAAACAACCAATACAGATAAATAAGACCCGAAAATGTACCTGCCCGGAACAAAGCAACATGAAAACTGTATTTGCAAGGTCACTTGCTGGTTAGTACTTCATATAATCACGGACTTTCTCAAATAAATCAATTGACTAATATATTGAGGAAGTAAGCAAAGATGTATAGTAGCAATTATCACAATACAATACTTCACAGTAAATGCTTCATAAATGCTTCAGAATGAGCAAGAACGATTTAATCATCAATATCATAACACCAACATTCATCAGAAGCAGATAATACCAAACATTAGTCAATCTTTCAATTGTTTAGAAAATGCTGCAAAGCATAACTATAACTCAAAGAATAATAACAGTAACAAAGTTAGCAGGTCAATCTACACTAGGGTTAGAAGGTGTTAATAATTGTTCAAAGGTATTGGATGTTTGAAGGTTGTGATCAAGGCACTCAAGCAATAAGTCTTAGATCAGTGCATTCATAGGGCAAATGGAGTCAAAAGTAGCGGCAAGAGTTGAAGGAACAATAAGAAAATAGCAGGGCCAAAGACAAGAGGAATTTGATGTTGTAGTGTTGGTAAGCCAAAGCTTCAACCATCAACCCTAGGGGAAAACGATTTACTAAGGTGTAGGTAACCCTAGGCCTTAGCACGTTTTCCTCCTTCTTTAGCTCAATGGCAAAGTAAAAACGACTAGGATGAAGAACAAATGGTAGGGTGTTGCAATGGCAAGGCCCTAGCAATGTCTTCAACAGAGAAAACGACTCCTTGGCATAATCTAGTAGGTAGATAACAATTGGAACAAGGAATATAACAAGTGCTTGATCTCTAGGGTTTAATCCAACAATTTCATTAACAAAATGCAAAGTAAAAGACCATAACCATTCAAGTAACAAAAGGATTGCAGAAATTCACTCACATTTACCATGTATCATCAATGAAAAACCCTAGTTATAGACTTTTCACCAAGAAAAATGCCAATTACACCATAAAAAGCCTTCCTTCAACAAGTGCGCACTAGTATTTCAGCCAAAAACCCTAAAGGAGGGCGCAAATTTCAGACCTCACACAAGTGTGAGTGAAAGATGATCAGAAAAAGAGAGCTTTAGCTCTCTATTTATACAATAACAATGACCTTAATTTTATTTTTAGGTCAGAAAAGGCCGACATGGCCAAAAATACATCAAAATACTGTTTTACATTAAATGTCATAATTAAAACCCTAATCAAGCATAAAAGGTGACATCATGCCCTTTTAGGGTGACACTAGGCCCCTTTAGGGCAACGTAGGCCCCCTGGAGCAAAACGTTAGGCCACCTTGTGCCTCCGAAAACTGCCACACGTGCCACTTGGCACATAACTGCCTCCCAAAACCTCCACAACGCTGGATGATGTCATAAGATGTCCTGGGTGACGTCATGCGCCTTCCAAGGCCAACATCCTAGTGGAAAGGGCACAAGCCCCCTGGGTACAGGTCTACTAAGCTGCCTCTGGTGGAACATCCTCCTCTTCTCCGGTGCAAAACCTCTGATCTGTCTCTGCCCCCTGCTGGGGTCTCAACATCCATCTGATGGGATTATCAGCGCCATGGAGGTCCGAACTAATCATCTCCCCATGTGTACCTGTCAATAAGGGTACCTGTCCATCGGGTATGGTCCTGCACATCAACAGATACGCCCTCCATTTGCTCATAAGTCATAGGGATCATAACAATGTCAATCACATCTAATTATGAAGTTTATTAAACATGTGCATAAAACCCCTTTTACCCAGACAAGTGCTCAAAGACATTATACTAATCTACAAGCCAAGTTTGGAGGAAGTGACAGGGCGTCCTATTGGGCTAATGCTCATTGGATGTGGGGTGTTTCCAGGAGAGATCAAATCTAAGCCATGTGAGTGGGTGAAGTGGATAAGGGATGTTTGGGCAAGGGGTGCAGTGATAGTAGGGAAATGCATGGCTTACCTGTGGGTGCCTTTGTAGAGGGTGAGATGCACCTATCATGGATGCAAATGTTTCCAAGCCCATTCATGCCTTTTGTCTTTTTCTTATTGCTTTTTCTTCAAGAAGCTAGTTAAGGAAAATTGCCCTGGCGTGGTGACCAGTGGTAGCAATTAATTGAATGCACATATTCAAAGGTTTTGAGGATTAGAGTGACACATATCATGATACCCAGACTCATTACCTCATGGAACAAGATCCACTTCTGCTACAGGACCAGACCGAGGTGATGGATGCTGCTGCTGCTGACAAAGTGGAGGCATTGAATAATGAAAAGATGGGCCCTCCAGGGCCATGCTCAAGTCGATCTGGCTCTCGGTACTCCATGTCTAGGACATGTGGGCCTCGAGACATAATCTCCTTAGTTATCCCTAAACCGGGGAATAACGGGTATTAAATACCCCAACTTGGGAGGTCTTTTCTTGAAGTTTTATGGCCCCAAATGGGTGGCACGTCCTCTTTTCTTGTACCAATCTGCAAAAACCAGCAAGCAAGGCTTGCTGGAAAAGCTTCAAAATAACCTGAAAAACTCAAATAACTTATGTTATTAATAACATAAATTTTCTATGCAAAAAATCAGCAAGTAATATGATTTGTTAACCTATTACAGAGAGTTAAAATGCCTCAAAAGGAATGGAAATATTCAGAAAATTAGAACATAAATTTAAAGAGGTTTGAGTTGGGTGAAGGGACAAATTTCCAGATCTGAAATTTGTTCACAAAACCATTTGGTGACCTGCAAATTTTGTGAAACAAAGGTAAAAAAAAGAGAAGAGGTGAGTAGATCTTATTGATAAAACAAAATACTTTGCCGAATCAAAACAAATACTCACTAGATCTACAATACTACTACCATAGATCTATCCAAACAAAATGCTTTGCTTGGACTTTCTATTCTAGATCTATAATATATTCATACACAAGAAACAAAACCAAAGCAAATATCACCTCAAATGTGGCACGAGATGGCACCAAGAAGACTCTCAATGCACCATGGATCCTCCAAAGATTTCTTTTTTTCCAATAGAAAAAGGTTGTTGCAAATACTTGCAACAAGCTTTACACAAGACCAAGAGAAAAATGGTAGAGAGAGAGAAGAGTGGGAGAGGAGTGGGAGAGATTTGGGCATAGTAACAGTACACTGGGAATGGATGTGTCAAATGAGGAGGGGTAGGCATTCTTTTATACTTGGGAGGCAAGAGTAACCCCTCTTGGATGAGCTCCATGTGTCACTCACCCAAAAGAAGTCACCATCTCAAGGGGGGTGCACTTTTAGGGTTTTGGAGCTCTAGGGTTTGTGAGGGCTGAGTGAAGGGGAGGGGAAACACCGTTTAGTTCACCCAACTATGAAGTTAGGCACTAAGGAAGGTGCACCAAGGGTTAGGAGGCTTATCTTTATTTAATTTTTAACTTTGGACATGATCCTCACCAAGGGGAGCGCAACTTCTCTAGGTAGATGAGTGAAGTGAGGTGGTGGCTAGGTGAGGGGGGTAAATTTAAGTTAGAAAAGTGTTTCTCTAACTTAGGAAAAGGGTGAGACATCATCTCCCACTCTTTCTCTAACCTTTTTGCTCATTTTACAAAAATTGGCATTTTTACTTAGCGAAATTAAAACAATTAAATTGTTGACTTGGACTGACTTGGACTCCTTATGGACAATGATCTAGCAAAACTTGTCCAATTGAGCTGAAACTTCGTCCAAGGGTGTAGGGGGTCTCATTCCATTTCTTTTGAGTGCTCATACCCCTATCAAAATCCCCTAGGACCTAGTTTTTACATTTTTACATCAAAATTAATTAAAATTGCCATTAATTGGGTAATTTTAAAAAATTAAAAAAACTACTTAGACTCGATAGAATTCCTCAAGACTCTAGGAGATGTTTAGCATGGTCTTTTACAATATTCTTAGACCCTAGTCACTCATTGGACTCGATCATTAGAACACTTTTCACCACTTTGGAGGATTGTTGTGAGTGAAAAAGTCAAGGGCAATTAAAATGGTTGGTTAGGCCAGATCAATTACCTGAAGAAAAAGAACACTCGATGAAAGGACTTCCCTAATGATAAAGTCCTAGGCAACTAACCTAAAATATGATCCATGTAGACCCATTACATTATTATCCCACGCAGGGGAGCAAAAATTCCAGTTAAAAAAAGAAGTGCTGGGGGTAAAAAATGCCTTGCAGAACTATAAAGTCTTGAACTTGGTTGTACCATCAAGTGCATAGCTTCATGGCACATGGAGTTGACCCCCTAGTCGAAATAGGTGGTCAACATCTGGCTCCATAGGGGGATGTGTGGTCGATCTTCTTTGGGAAGGAGAGCATGCGAGAACTTCAAAATCTACAAAACAAATTGCTCACCAATACCCAACATAAATACATGTATAAAATCAATAAAATGAATAAAGGAAATGCTATAAATAGTAATCACATAAATGAAATTACTATTGTACAACAATTACAAAAATGAAACTATGATACAAAATAACATAAGTAACATAATTACTTAACAAAATGAAATAATACAAAATTGAAAGAAAGGAGAAAGGTTATAAATACATTACAAAGGGTGCCCCTTTGGACACCAAGTGGTCATGCTTAAAAATTACTTCAAGGGGGAGTCCTCTCACTAGCATGCCTGATTTTATGTCGTCCCACTGGCTGAGATAAGTTGCTAGAAGATTGATACACTTTATCCTGTTTTCTGCTGTTCTCATGTGAATCCCTGTTTCTAATCTTAGGCCACGTGGGATAATCCTCCTTAAACAATTTCCGATGAAGTTGCATAGGTGCCAAGTGAAAAGATTTTGAACTTAGTTTTTCTTTGAAAGGCTTGGCATACCTCTTCATAGGGATGACATATTTCATCATATTAACAATAGCCTTATTATCATCCTCATGATCTTCAACCAGACTTGCTAAAACATAAGGAGGAGCTGGCCCCAAAATTCCATCTGATCCTTCTTTACATCTAACTGATTCTTCTGATAACTGGTGAGTTGATGACACATTTTCAACTGACAAATCCAACTTTGTTTCTAGTTCTGAAGGAGTCATATCTTTATTCATTTTATCCAAATCTTCTTGAAGAAAAATCCCATCAAAAGAATCCATGGTGTCCAAAACACTACAAATGTTTTGGGATTCATCTTTAGGTTCCATCTTGGTAGATGCTAGAGAATTAAACTCTTTCTCATAACATCCCATCTCTAGTTCATGATACAAAATCTTATTTGTGGGATTCCTAGGACCTTCAACATGGTACTTTCTTTCCAACTCCCTGTTTAATCTAAACATGAAACCATTTGGAGTTGGAATGCCGGCATAAGTGAAATCCATTTGTAAATTACCACCCAAGTCTGCAACTGTTTTTCTAGATAGCAACATACCCCAAACATCAAGTACATCAATTACAACTATGTCCATTTCTATCATGATGTCTGGGAATTTAACCAAGTGTACTTGTAAGCCCTTAATCAAACCATGCACCTTGATTGTTTTGCTATACATGGCACAAATGTTATGATACGGTCTTGATATCCTTAAGTTTAATTGTTCCATTACTTTCTTAGTCATAACATTTGAGCTTGCTCCTGAGTCAAGCATGCAATTGTGAAGAATATAATCATTCACGAGAAAAGAAAGGTAAAATGGTCTATTCTTTTCATTCCCCATATCCATATTCTGCAAAATAATAGGTGCATCCTGGTATGCTACTGCTGGTGGTCTGTCATCATTGTTCTGAGAAGGGTTTTCTATAGCCTTGAGTAGTTTCTCCCTTTGAGAGGGAATCTTCATTATTTCCGACATAGGTACCAACATCTTTGCATTATTTAACCACCCTCCTAAGTCAATATTCAAATCTAAACTTGTATGAACCATTGTTTTAGGAGGGGGAGGAGGCATTCCTAAAACACTTGCTTGAGGCCTATCTTGATTATTGCTTCCATTTCGTTGATAAGTAATGCCTCTATATCTAGCCATTCTTGGCACTTGTTGGGGAGTAGGCTTAGGACCAAACTTTTCTGTTTCCTTATCCACTACTTTATTCATACAATTTACCCCCTCACTATACTCCATCAAATCCATCCATTCATTCATGCCGACATTATACTCATGACCAAACATATTTACTTGTTCATTTTCTGGTCTACAAGGTCCCATTTTACTACAAACCTGAAGAAAGACATGGCAAGTTGATTCCTCATGAAATTGTCCACAAGGTCTACAATAAGGAATAGCTTGGTGATCAACCAAGTTAGTGGATTTGAATGGATTTGGTTGCCTTTGATCTTTAGGAGGAGGTCTCTTTGGCCATTTATCATTTGACCTATGTTGGGGCCTACTAGATTGGGCCCTTTCCATGGCTATCAACATGTTTTGCATGGCATTCATTTGACTAGCATGCTCTCTCATTTGATTGGCTTGGTTAATCAACATTTGTTTGATTAATTGAGTGAGTTCCTTAATGCCATCATTAGAAGACCCTTGGTTTTCAATTTTCTTTCTCTTCTTCTCATAAGGTTGGGAAGATTTTCCTCTTAAAAAACCAGGAATGTTAGACTTCCTAGCATTCTGCATATTCTTATCTATCCTTACTGCAGAATTCTGTGCATCCTTTAGAGTTTGAGGATCCTTATCCCTTAGTTGATATCCGATCTCTCCCTCAAAGGCCTCCATACAATAAATTAAAATTGAAGTATCTGGAGGCTTAATAGCTGTAGGGAGACTTTTCACCAAGTCATTAAACTTTTTGTTGAATTCCTCCATGGTTTCATTTTCCTTTTTCTGACTTGTGCTAAGGGCAGCTAGTAAAAAATTGTTCTCTTTCTGATCACCCCATCTTTCTCTAAACGCTTGATAAATTTTGGCTAGGGTGCTAAACTTGTTAGGATCCTGTTCTGAAAACCATTCAACAACATCCCCCTCTAAAGAATACACAAACAAAGTCATCTTCACATCCTTTTCATCATGACCACGACACCACTTCAAGATACACAAGTCAAAACTCAAAAGGTGAACATGGGCACTAACTGCATTATTTCCCTGGAAAGCACGCAACTTCTCAATAGTTTTGTTAGGAATTGCGTGAGGAGCACCTTGAATAGCTGTAAAGTTCAAAGGCCTTAGTAGATTATTCATGATTAAGTTAGGATTATTTGTTGTAGTATTAACAATTGGTGGATTATTAGTTGCAAACAAGAATTGGATATCAGAGACTGCTTCTTTTCCAAGACTTTCAAGTAGCCTACGAGGAGCAAGGCAGTTTAGTCTCCTCCTATAAACCTTTTTAGGTTCAGGAAAAGAGTAAACCAATCCTTGTGAAGTGCTCCTAGTAGTATACTTAAATTTTTTTTCAGATGGAGTCGCCACTTGGAGAGTAAGAAAACAATAAAAAACCAACCCAAGTTAAAAAAAAAAAATAAAATTTAGGGAGAAATTTATTACTTAGTTTTAAAAGAATAAATTAAGTTAAGTCGTTTAGACCAAGGATAAAAGACTTATCCCCGACAACGGCGCCAAAGATGTTGTCGTCTTTATACACACCTACAAACGGGGAAAAGTCTCAATCCACTTGGTGTGTCCTTGGAGGCACAATGCCTAATTCCAAACCTACTTGTCACCTCGATTTGGACTTCTTCCGTCTAGGCTTACTCCTAGGGAAGCCAAGGAGGGTAGGCCCTAGTTACTATGTGAATTATTAAGTGAATTCTAGGACTTGATTTTAGTTTGTTAAGGTAAGGGGGAGCTAGCCTATATGTCAGGAAGCAATGCAATGCACAACTTAAATAAGAAACAACCCTTTCCCTAAGGTCAACTAAGACTAGTGCCTGAAGGTTGGGCCAAAGGGTCTATTAAGTTTATACACAATATAAAAGATGGAAGATCTAAATAAAATAAAAGAATAACTTTACAAATCAAGATAAATGAAATATAATTACAACAATTTATCAAAGACTAAAGAATAGCTAGATGACTACACAATATACAAAGAATTCAACTAATTGCCAATTTACGATTGAAATGAAAGAGTAGCTAACTAGATATTTGCACAATAATCTAAAGTACTTGTTAGATCTACTTCACCAATGAAATAATAATTGAACTAACCACTTGAATGATTTTGTAGATATGCTAAAGGAGAATTAGATCAATGATACATTCACCATAAAGGAAACACTTACAACAAAGCTTGGAAGCCCAAGAGACAATGCACAACTTCTGAAAAGAGCAACCCAAAGACTAGTGTGCAACTTCAAGGATACAACAACTTGAAAGTAAAACCACCAAAAGGACTTCCACCAAAAAGATATATCATTCAAATCATAGTTTTAAAAACCGAAACCGGTACCGGAACCGGTCGAGGGTCCAACCTGAACCGGAACCAGAACCGGAACCGGTAATGAACCGGTCGAATCGGTTTCAATGAACCGGTTTTTAAAAAAATACATAAAATATTTAAATTTTAACAAAAAAAATATATTTTTAAGATTTTAAATCATGTTTCCAAAGCATTAGAGACAATTAGAGAC
>JZKD02S1674488.1:663050-676932 GCA_000966675.3 Picea glauca
TTTGGTCATAAACCGGCCGACCGGTTCGGTTTATTGACCGGTTTGAACCGGTCGACCATCAAACCGGTCAAACCGGCCGGTTCCGGTTCCGGTTCGACCGGTTTTTAAAACACTGATTCAAATATAGATGTGCCCAACTGAAATTTAAATGCAAGAAAGATAGAGCTTCACAATAAAGTTGCAGGAAAGTAAAAAATTACACAACTTAGATTTAGATTATAGATTTGAAGCAAAAATTGTGTGAATAAATTTTAAGCCTTGATTAGATGAAGTGAAGTTGCAAGCCTAAACTAGGTGACTTCCCCTATACTCTTACCGCTTTGGCCAAAATGATTGCTGGGTGCTCGAGAAGTAAGGCAAACAAGGCCTTACCCTAGCTCCACAGGTCAACCCAAAAAACTTGGGCGCTCAACAAGGGGGACACCTAGTGCAGCGAAGTCATCCCTGACTTAGCACCCCAAGTAGCCTCCACACGCCTCCTTTTTGGTGGCGAAAGTTGTACCAGTAAAGGGTGCCCTATTAAACTAGATAGATTTATCCCTCTTAAAGTTACAAGTTAATTGTTTAAGCAATAAGATTACTTGTGTTGAAAATGCTTAAGGAGATAAAGCTTCCAAGTAAATGAAATGAAAAGTGCTTATAGATCCAACATAAGTAAATTGCAAAAGAAACATTGCTCCCATGAAATTATATAGGATATTTAACCAAGATAAAGATGCTTCTAACTATGTGAGGTATTAACAATGAACTTTAAAGGAGATAAATGAAACTAAATGGCAAAAACGACTATTAACAGATTAGCACAAGAGACAAGCCTTACGATACTGCATGGGTGGCTAGGTCAATCCACTATGTAGGGTGTAGGCAAAATAATTTTGGAAAGTAAAATAAACTTGGAAAAACAACTAACTACTTGCAACCTCAATAAAGGCACAAGATGGAGGACAAACCTACTGGTTTTGTGCCCAAGTGGGTGAATGAAATAAACAAATAACTTGAAAAGGAAAAGCAAGAGATTCCTAGCCTCTCAACCTTGCCTTAAGGACAAGTGGGACAGACTTCAAATGCATAAACAAAACAAAAAATAGATTTAACTCCTAGCCTTATAATTTTGCATGGGTGGCTAGGCCAATCCATAATGCAAGGTGTAGGCACAATAACTAAAAAAATTGCAGAAAATTAAAATTTGGAAGGAGATGCAAGCCCAAGAGACTCTCTTTGGGCTTGCTTACAATGATAGAGAGGAGAGGAGAAGTAGGTATTAAATACCCCAACTTGGGAGGTCTTTTCTTGAAGTTTTATGGCCCCACATGGGCGGCACCTCATCTTTTCTGGTACAAATCTTCAAAAAACCAGCAAGCAGGGCCTTCTGGAAAAGTTGCAAAATAACCAGAAAAACTCAAATAACTTCTGTTAGTAACAACATAAATTTTTTATGCAAAAAATCATCAAGTAAATATGATTTGTTAACCTATTACAGAGAGTTAAAATGCCTCAAAAGGAATGGAATTATTCAGAAAATTAGAACAAAAATTTAAAGTGGATTGAGTTGGGTGAAGGGACAAATTTCCAGATCTTAAATTTGTCCACAAAACCCTTTGGTGGCCTGCAAATTTCGTGAAACAAAGCTACACAAAATAGAAGAGGTGAGTAGATATTATTAATAAAACAAAATACTTTGCTGAATCAAAACAAATACTCACTAGATCTACAATACTACTACCATAGATCTATTCAAGCAAAATACTTTACTTGGACTTTCTACTCTAGATCTATAACATATGCATAGACAAAAAACAAAACCAAAGCAAATATCACCTCAAATGTGGAACAATATGGCACAAGATGGCACCAAGAAGACTCTCAATGCACCATGGATCCTCCAAAGATTTCTTTTATTCCAATAGAAAAAGGTTGATGCAAATACTTGTAGCAAGCTTTACACAAGAGCAAGAGCAAAAATGGGAGAGAGAGAGAAAAGTGGGAGAGAGAGAAAAGTGGGAGAGATTTGGGCATAGTAACAGTACACTGGGAATAGATGTGTCAAATGAGGAGGGGTAGGCATTCTTTTATACTTGGGAGGCAAGAGTGACCCCTCTTGGATGAGCTCCATGTGTCACTCACCCAAAAGAAGTCACCATCTCAAGGGGGACGCACTTTTAGGGTTTTGGAGCTCTAGGTTTGTGAGGGTTGAGTGAAGGGGGGTTTGTGAGGGTTTTTGAGCTCTAGGGAAACACCTTTTAGTTCACCCAACTATGAATTTAGCCACTAAGGAAGTCACACTAGGGGTTAGGAGGCTAATCTTTAATTAATTTTTAACTTTGGACATGATCCTCACCAAGGGGGGCGCAACTTCTCTAGGTAGATGAGTGAAGTGAGGTGGTGGCTAGGTGAGGGGGGTATATTTAAGTTAGAAAAATATTTCTCTAACTTAAGAAAAGGGTTAGGCGTCATCTCCCACTCTTTCTCTAACCTTTTTGCTCATTTTACAAAAATTGACATTTTTACTTAGTCAAATTAAAGCAATTAAATTGCTGACTTGGACTGATTTGGACTTCTTATGGACAATGACCTAGCAAAATTTGTCCAATTGAGCTGAAACTTGGTTCAAGGGTGTAGGGGGTCTCATTCCATTTCTTTTGAGTACTCATACCCCTATCAAAATCCTCTAGGACCTAGTTTTTACATTTTTACATCAAAATTAATTAAAATTACCATTAATTGGGTAATTTTAAAAAATTAAAAAAAATTACTTAGACTCGACGGAATTCCGCAAGACTCTAGGATATGTCTGGCATGGTCATTTACAATATTCCTAGACCCTAGTCACCCATTGGACTCGATCATTAGAAACACCTTTGACCGCTTTGGAGGATTATTATCAGTGAAAAACGCAAGGGCAATTACAATGGCTGGTTAGGCCATATCAATTAGCTGAGGGAAAAACGCACTCGATGAAATGAATTCCCTAATGATAAATTCCTAGGCAACTAACCTAAAATATGATCCATGCAGACCCAATACATTATTATCCCACGCAGGGGAGCGAAAATTCCAGTTACAAAAAGAAGTGCTGGGGGCAAAAAATGCTTTGCAGAACCAAAAAGTCTTGAACTTGGTTGCACCATCAAGTGCATAGCTTCATGGCACATGGAGTTGATCCCCTAGTCGAAATAGGCTGTCAATAGTGTGCAACACAAGGAGTCCAAAACAAGGTAGGATACCTCTGCATAAGCATCCTACCTATAATGTTCTCAAGGCAATATTCCAGGAACATCACGGTTTTGGGTGTCTTTTTAAACTTTTACTGGTTGTGGCATTTCGTCAAACACTTTGTTGATTTACTTGTTTGTATCTGTTTACTTGCAGGTTGACCTCTTGATTTCGGACTTAGGGTTTATGATGACGAATTTATATATGTGTTGTAGCAATAAACAAGAAGATACTGTAATGGAACATACCTCAACCATATGCAAGATCAATAATATGATAGACAAGCCAAAACACCTCAGATCTGATTTTATTCATAAATAGAGGAACCGGATACAATGAAGATGCCGATCTGGAATAATCAACAGATGGATCCAATAACACAATAGGAGCTACTACAAAATGCTCCAAGAAGATACTATAAGCCTCCAAAGGCTGCATACACCATGAATACCAATATAAGAAAGATCTGGGCCGTATGAAGTGTCAACCCCCAAGTTGGAAGATGCCACACCCTGTTGGATCACTGAATAGCCTCAACAATTCGGCCCTGCTGCCAAAGATGTCCAATCCCTCCAATGAATATGCCAAACTGTAGATCGGGAAAATGCAAGAACAACCCAGGTGCACAAATCTCCAAGGTCCCTCTCAAACTCATGGATCTAGCCTCCCTCCAAGGAATGGTGCGCCCCCCTGGATGCATGAAACCCTAGATAATTCGACCTAGTTGAAGAAGTCTCCAAAGGAGTCCAATGAAGATGCCAGACTGTAGATCGGGATGTGTAGAGTCCCCTTCTGAAATATCAAACCTAAATACCAATGAATGCTCCTCCAAATGCTAAATCCTCAAGTGGAGTTGTGCCCCCTGAAAACTGTCAAACCCTACAATTTCGGCCCTTATGAAGGAGGCCTCCAAATGCCCTGAAAATCGCTAGAAAGGTAGATCGGGACACTGCAAGTCACTAGGTGAAGTCTCAGGGTCAAATTTGAAGTATAACCCCTCCAAACTGAATAGATTTGAATCTCCAAAATGCTCTCCTTCTCTCCAATTCGTCCAATGCATCCAATAAATCAACTGGCTCATAAAACTCCTCCGGAATGCACTAGATCTAATGGCCAAGACCCTGCAATGAAAACCCAGGTGCTAGAATTTGCTGAAGCCCTTCCAATCCCTTGGAACGAACCAACCTCAAAGAATGGTGCGCCCCCCTTGCTGGAAACCCCCCAATGGTGCGCCCTTCTTCTCTTCCTATGCCTGTGGCTGGTGTAGAACCCTCCTGCACTGAATAGATCCGAACTAGAATGGTGTGGGGCAGTATTGCATTCCCGAGACCAAGCTTGGGACAAGCTAGGTGGAATCTTTCACCACTGAATCGTCCTTTAGGGTTTGTTAAGTCAAAACCCTCAAAACCCCCAAGGTATGGGCTCTCTAGCTAGAAGCCAGATATCAAAATGATAATCATACATGAATGAATGAGAGAATAGAGGCCCTTGCCTCTTCTTTATACTTCCTGCATCCCTTGTCTCTCCAAAGTGACTTTTCTTTTTTAATTATTAATTAATTACTTAAATTACTTAAATTAATTAATTAACCTTTTAAGTTTTTACCTCTGAAAAGCGCCTTATCTCTCCTTGTGGCTTCCCTGGCCACTGAAAGTCACTTCTCACCATCCTATCCTCTAGTGTTGCTCCTCCCGATTCCAGTGAGCTATTACACTGAGAGGTTCCTCCAAGTGTTGTGCCTAAAATGACCTTTTCAGTGAACTTAATTGACTTATAGCTCAAAATACTCAAAATCATGGAAATTGTCAGAATGCAACGGAACCAAACCCAATCTGTGTGGAATGGATCATAATGATGAAATAGGATGAGCGATGCAAGCTGGACCCCAAAATATCCCTCAATAGCTCCTGTACTCGCTATAATCTCCAACTGGCTACTCTGGTCACCATTACCTTCTGTAATTTAATGATGTCCCAAAGTGGGGACATTACAGTCCTCCCTGCTAGAATATTGCTTGTCCTCAAGCAATAACCAAATCCCTCCAAGTTTAATACCAGGATCCCATGTCCACCTGTGGGACACACAGTAGACCCCATCCAAAGATGAACTATCACACACTCTGCTCCCTGGGTCCCATATCAATACATGAACTTCAAGCCCTTGGGAAGCATAATCTTGAAATGTGTCAAAACTGTGAAACTCCTGCTCATTACTCATGGCCTCATCCCTGACTGAGTCCATCCTCCAAGATACTACCAAGATCAACACGACCTCCATCAACTGTCCATGCTGATGCCATAATGAGGTACTGCAAGACCTCTGTGAGTTACCCTCAAGTGGTGTGCTCTCCTCAACACTGAAGCTCAATGGAAAGTTAGAACAACTTTCCCCTGCAAAGGTCCACTCGCCTCTGTCAGTCAGTGAAATGCTCAACCCTGCAATCCCTGGATCCCATGGTAGCCTCTGTCGAAGATCACCATGTTGGCCCTGCACTACTCTGACCATGCCTGATTGCTCCATATCTATATACTGGATCCTCCACTCCTGGATCCTCAAACTGAAGTACCTGTGACAATTGGACCTGCTATCCAAAAACTGCATCTGTAAAGACATCTCTGTGGAAGTAATACCTGTCCAACCATCTCCATGTTCGATCATGATGATCAAGAGTGAAAAGTTGCCTCGCTCCATCGAACAAATCCCTGCAGGCACACTCCAAACCAACCCATGGTGGCATATGTGGCTCTCTGGCACAACCTAGGTCATCATGTAGTGAAACATCCTGCTAACCAAGTGAGCTCTCGGATCCCATGGAAAACTTGGAAGTTTAACACTTCCAATCTCCTGTAACGGCTCCTGTGTGAGACTGATCACTGTCATAAGCCCTTGATGCTCATCTGCTATGATCTGGCCTATTATGCTCACCATCACGTACCAAGTCTCAACTGGATGCCTATGACGACCCACCTCTATCGCGCTGGATGCTGTAAAAACACTCATGTCAGGTGGTCTCGGCCTAGCCACTCCCCATGTCCTCCGCCACTGTCTATCTCTCCTCATGTTGTTGTCCATGATAAAAGTGTCGGGAAGGGATAACAAAAACATCTGTAGCTGACCGTAGGATTGAAAAATACCACCTGCCTTGGTCAATCCCAAGGATTTGATCAAAAGCACATCTACCGGTGCCCACGATAACTGCTCGCCTGTAGTCATCACTAAACCCCAATCATCAAGTACAACCGAAAGTAACTCCTCCAACTACTGGTAAACGAATCTCCATCTCTCATCCCCCATGCAACTGCTGAAACGGTGAAGGTGAGATCTCATAACTATGTGTTGCTGCAAAGGAGTGACATCTGTATACTCCCCTAAGTGTGTATCCTCCTTGCAATCCAATACATCCGTTTGAAATTGACTGCATATCTCGGCCTGTCTCTGTGAACTATCACTCATAACTGTATGCCCCGACATACTTGTGTCATCTCCTGTATACTCTTGCTGCACCATAGATCCTGGGCGTACTACTGGTTCAACCTCTACCTGAAGGTCAACCACTCTCGGAACCCAAATGGAAGTGTCCTCTATTAATTGGTGCTCCTCTGCTAGACCACCAACCTCCTCTGGCAATGCGACTGACTGACATATCTGAGTATCCACAAAGATAGATGAAGTGGATCTCTGACAAATCTCCTCAAGAGGCTCATCTGGTCTAGACTCTGATTCTTGAAGGGTTGTCTGTGTGTCTCTCAAGAATCCTCGAGTGCTCTCCAACTCCTGAGTAAGTCTGTCCACCTCCAACTCCTGCTTCCTCAGAGCCTCATGATACATCTCACTAATCCTCAATAGGTAGTCCCTTTCAATCAACAACTGTTGGTAGTCGGTCCTCATCATAGATACTCTCTCCCTGAGAGTATGAAAGTCATCCATGGCAAATCCCTCATCTGAACTACCATGTGCCATAGATGCCCTCCAACAGTGATCTGCCACCAATGTATGCATGTCATCAATGAGCTTGGTGGCTGCCATGATCATATCCTCACTGACTCTCAACTGTCCGGTCAAGTGGTGTGACTCCTGATCACAGTCATGCTGAGATGCCACCTCACATCTCTCAATGCTAGTGCCATCTCTGGAATCCCCAACAACACTTTCTGCAGAAGAAAAAATGCCGAACTGCTCATTGTCTGCTGTGCCACTGATTCCTCCTATATGCGACTGTATATCATCATCAACTGCTAGTTCTCTCTGAATCATATTGTATTCGGTGTAAGCAACTGTATCCTCCTGTGCACTCACTCTATTACTATCATCTGCACCTGGATCGCATATAGATGTGTCCAGACACGTGCTATGGTCATCCTAACTACTAAAGCGTGCATCCTCATCAATGTAGGCCAATCTTGGAAGTAAGTGCCCCATCAACCTGTCAGTCTCCACCATCTGCTCAACTAATGGAGTCTCCAAAAGCCATGACTCCTCCTCATGATGATCTGTATGTGTAAGGTCAACTGTCTGTACATCCTGTATCTCCTCCTGGATCTGTGGATCTACATGTCCATGGTGTGCATCCCTCACGTACGACTCCTCTTTGCTACTGCTATCCCCATGTGACGTGGCTGTCTTAGGTGTCTGGAAAGATGACAGATGTGTCACGGTCACCCTAGGAAGCTGGTATCTGTAGGTGCTAACACGTGTGAGTCCTCACTAGTGTCACCACTCTGCTGAAGTGTAAGGTCATCAATGGTATGTGATACGTCTGCTGAAGCATTGGTGCTATCATCCTATCCACCAGACTATCCCTCTAATGTGCAAGGGTCACTATCCTCCTCAAGGGTGCAAGAATAACTAGCCTTTGTGCAAGAGTCACTATCATCATCAGACTGCTCCAAATAAGCATCTATCGCTCCATCCTCCATAGCTCATCATCACTGTCATAGTGCACCTCAATAATATTCTTCTTACCCTTACCCCTACACCTATGATCTGGTTCCCAAGGCACCTTGCAACTGTAGCAAAGCTGCGTGCTCCTAATGGGTGTGGGGTTATTCTGTGCTTCCTTCCATCTAGCTGTTGTGGCCATGTATTCCATTGCCTGATTGACCCAGAATGTAATCTCATTTGTGCTCCACCTAGGATTTTTCATGGATAAATACTGTTGGAATGTTACTTGAGCCCTAGTTTTCTCACTAAGGTTGTAGTAATATTCCCATCTACTGCGTATAGTCTCTCTAGAAAAATCCTTAATATCCATCTCTTCTTATGGAAGACCCTTCTATGGCTCTGCATGCATGTGCTAATTCCCACTGGCTGGCAGGAATCTAGGCTTTGATACCACTGTAATGTTCCCAAGCCAATATGCCAGGAACATCACGGTTTTGGGTGTCCTTTTAAACTTTTACTGGTTGTGGCATTTCATCAAACACTTTGTTCATTTACTTGTTTGTATGTGTTTATTTGCAGGTTGACCTCTTGATTTCGGCCTTAGGGTTTATGATGATGAATTTATATATGTGTTGCAACAATAAACAAGAAGATACCATAATGGAACATACCTCAACCATATGCAAGATCAACAATATGATAGACAAGCCAAAACACCTCAGCTCTGATTTTATTCATAAATAGAAGAACCCGATACAATGAAGATGCCGATCTGGAATGCTCAACAAATGGATCCAATAACACAATAGGAGCTGCTACAAAATGCTCCAAGAAGATACTGTAAGTCTCCAAAGGCTGCATACACCATGAATACCAATACAAGAAAGATCCGGGCCATATGAAGTGTCAACCCCCAAGCTAGAAGATGCCACGCCCTGCTGGATCACTGAATAGCCTCAACAATTTGGCCCTGCTGCCAAAGATGTCCAATCTCTCCGATGAATATGCCAAACTGTAGATCGGGCAAATGCAAGAACAACCTAGGTGCTCAAATCTCCAAGATCTCTCTCAAACTCATGGATCTAGCCTCCCTCCAAGGAATGGTGTGCCCCCCTGGATGCCTGGAACCCTAGATAATTCGACCTAGCCGAAGAAGCTTCCAAAGGAGTCCAATGAAGATGCCAAACTGTAGATCAGGATGTGTAGAGTCCCCTCCTGAAATATCAAACCGAAATACCAAGGAATGTTCCTCCAAATGTTGAATCCTCAAGTGGAGCTGCACCCTCCTGAAAACTGTCAAACCCTACAATTTCGGCCCTTATGAAGGAGGCCTCCAAATGCCCTGAAACTCGCTAGAAAGGTAGATCGGGACACTGCAAGTCACTAGGTGAAGTCTCAGGGTCAGATCTGAAGTATAACCCCTCCAAACTGAATAGATCCGATTCTCCAAAATCCTCTCCTTCTCTCCAATTCGTCCAATGCATCCAATAAATCAACTGGCTCATAAAACTCCTCCGGAATGCACTGGATCTAATGGCCAAGACCCTGCAATGAAAACCCAGGTGCTAGAATCTGCCGAAGCCCTTCCAATATCTTGGAACGAACCTCCCTCAAAGAATGGTGCGCCCCCCTTGCGGGAAACCCCCAATGGTGCGCCCTCCTTCTCTTCCTGTGCTTGTGGCTGGTGTAGAACCTTCCTGCACTGAATAGATCCGAACTAGAATGGTGTGGGGGAGTATTGCATCCCCGAGACCAAGCTTGGGACAAGCTAGGTGGAATCTTTCACCATCGAATCGTCCTTTAGGGTTTGTTAAGTCAAAACCCTCAAAACCCCTAGGGTATGGGCTCTCTAGCTAGAAGCCAGAAATCAAAATGATAATCATACATGAATGAATGAGAGAATAGAGGCCCTTGCCTCTTCTTTATACTTCCTGCATCCCTTGTCTCTCCAAAGTGACTTTTCTTTTTTAATTATTAATTAATTAAATTACTTTAATTAATTAATTAACCTTTTTACCTCTGAAAAGCGCCTTATATCTCCTTGTGGCTTACCTGGCCACTGAAAGTCACTTCTCACCATCCTATCCTATAATGTTGCTCCTCTCGACTCCAATGAGCTATTACACTGAGAGGTTCCTCCAAGTATTGTGCCCAAAATGACCTCTTCAGTGAATTTATTTGATTTATAGCTCAAAATACTCAAAATCATGGAAATCGTCAGAATGCAACGGAACCAAAGCCAATCCGTGCGGAATGGATCATAATGATGAAATAGGATGAATGATGCAAGTTGGACCCCAAAATATCCCTCAATAGCTCCTGTACTCGCTATAATCTCCAACTGGCTACTCTGGTCACCTTAACCCTCTGTAATGTAATGGTGTCCCAAAGTGGGGACATTACACGACCTGCAACAACATAGTTAGCAACGTTGTCCGTTATGACTTGGACAATATGTTGTGGACCCACCTACCGAATGAACTCTTCCAACAAGTTGCATAATAATGATGCATGTTTAACATGTGTAGATGCATCAACAAATTTAACAAACATTGTTCCCCTAGGACAATTAACCAAGAAGTTAAAAAGTGTCTTGCCCTTCTGGTCCATCCAACCATCTGACATCATAGTGCATCCAATGATTTCCCATGATGCCTTAAGCTCCTCCAATCTACTAGCACAATGGAGCTTTTCATTCTGAAGGATTGGCCCTCTCAACTCCTCATAGGTAGGGGCCTTGTACCCCGGGCCAACAATAGCAACTTCATCAAACATTAGCTGGTAGAATGGGTTGCGCTTGGCAATGTTAAAAGGAATGTCACTCCATAACAAACACTTACCCACCAACTTATCGACCTCTTCCTTCTGCTTTTGTTTTAGCATTGATTTGATAGAAGGTTGTGCACCAGGTGTGGTTCTAGGAACAAAAAACGATGAGGTAGAAGGTGGAGTTGAAGCAGTTGCGATCGAAGAAACAATTTCACTTCTAGTTCCTCCCTCCTTAGATATTCCACCTCCTCCCCTTACAAACTGAGCTTTCATAGCTTCCCCGTGTTCTCTGGCTATACCCATATCCTCAAGAGCTTTGTTGGCAATACGTATGATTTTCGGGGTTGAATTTGGGAAAATACCCACTTCATGTCCCGATTTTTTTGCAAGGTGGTATTTCGGCCGGCTTATTCCCCCCATCATTCACATGGAGACATGCACGCATTACCATATTCCTTTCTACTTTTAGAGATTCACCATCCCTGGATGTTAGGGGAGTTGCTAGGGGAGGTACCTTGTATTCCCAAGCACTACTCAACTCGACCTTCTTAGTCTTGGCATTCTCTCATGGCTATTATCAAAACTTGTATTGGTGCTTTCATAGTGGTGGATGATGAGACACTCAATCCCTCTGTGTCCATTTTGAGCATTGTACAGGCATGTGACAATGTTGATATTTTTCCTCGATTTCTAGTTCTAGTCTTCATAAAGGCAATTTGTACATGTAGTTATTTCTTGTATTGTAGATTTACACATCCTTAGAGTTGCTCCATCTCATTATGTTTTCAATGTTCATTTTGTACACATTGTTTTAGTGTGTAGTTATTTTTTTATTTTCCAGTCCCCAGGGTTCTTTCTTCCTTAGTTCTTTTTATTTTGTTCTAATGTTGATGTAATTTTGAGTCCCACTGACCTAGTTTGATCATTTGTGGACACTAATATAAATTCTTTCTTTCTTTGTTTCATTCTAATTTTCTAACTAATATTTTTTGCAAAGAAAGAGAGGACAAAGCACATCTCAACATTGGTTGTGTTATCCCCTATCCTAGTGATAACTAAGGAGATTATGTCTCGAGGCCCACAGGTCCTAGACATGGAGTACCAAGAGCCATATGACTTGAGCTTGGCCCCGGAGGACCCATCTTTTCTTCAACACATCCTATCTATCAACAACAACAACATCCAACCCATCGGCCTGATTCTGAAGTAGCAATGGGTCTTGCTCCATGAGGTAATGAGTCTGGGTATCATGGTAATATGTGCACTGAACTCTCTTTTGTTTCATGACGTTTGCTTGGAAATTATGCTCTTTAACTTGTTCATACTTGGGGGGGTGACATAGTGCCCTAGTAAGCTGGTTCCCTTAAGGATGAGTTGCCACTAGGTGGGTCTATGAAAGGTCATTGTCCATCCCTTCCATACTTACCACTTTTCATCATTGTCCCTCTCATCTTCCCCTACCTTGGTTCGGGCATTGGGTTTGCCAAGCTACTAAGGGTTGTACCTTGCCTTGTGGGAAGAAGGGGCTAAAGGCCCAGATGGTAAAAGTAGTTGGCAAAAGTTAAAAGCCAAAATGAAACTTTGAGATGCTTCACCTAGGGATTCCTGAGAAAGCAATAAATGGCTTCTCAGCAAGAAAACGAGACCCGTAAAATAAAATAAAACTCAAGATCTAGTTGGTGGATAGGAGGTCTCATCATGAGCCGATCTATTAGGTCCATGGGCATGTAGCTATATAACACTACCATCCATCTGGTCACCAAACCAGGGTAGTGGCTCTTGGTGGCATAGCCAAGAGAAAGGGGGTCTCATCACGAGCCAACCTTCTCATTTCCGTGAAGTGCTTGTGGGTAACGCTGTCACCACTGGTCACCATACATGGACAGTGTCCTCCAACTATTCTCTTGAAAAGAAAAAGTAACAAGACAAAGAATAAAAAAACATTGAATGGGCTAGGAAACAATGGCATGCATGACAAGGTGCAACTTGCCCTCTACAAAGGCACCCACAGGTAAGACCTACATTTCCCTGTTATCACTACACCCCTTGCCCAAACATTCCCTACACCGTTTCATACACCTACATGACCTAGATTGGTCTTCACCTGGGAAACACCCCAAACTTGAGGAGGATTAGCCCAATAGGACATCTTGAGACCCTCTGGAAACCTGCCTTGTTAAACTGCATAACGTCTTTTTGAGCATTTGTCTAGGTAAAGGGGGGTTTGATGCACATGTTTGGGTAATTTGATTATTAGACGTGATTGACATTGCTACGATCCCTGTGACTTATGAGCCCATGGAGGGCATACTTGTTACTGTAGGACCATGCCCGGTGGACATGTTCATATGGGGAGATTATTAGCTCGGACCTTCATGGGGCAAATATCCCACCAGATGGATGCTGTGACCCGAACCAGGGGCAGAGAGACACCAAAGAGGCTTGCACCAGAGAAAAAGGACGTTCCACCAGAGACACTTTGGCAGACCTGGACCTAAGGGGATCTTTCTCTCCCCCCTGAACGTTGGCCTTGGGAGGCCCATGACGTCACCCATAGTTACAAGAACCGAACCGGAACCGGTAAAACCGGCCGGTCCGACCGGTTCTGAGCCCAGACCGGCCCCCTGAACCGCTTCAGACCGGTTCCGTACGGAACCGGTTTTTTTTGCCTGAACCGGCCAGTTCTGTACGGATCTGGTTTTTTTTTGCCAATGAGGCCCGCAGCCAAAAAAGTGAGGGAATTTTTTTTTTTTTAAAAATTAGGGTTAGGGGCGTGCATGGTAAGCTTCTAGAATTGTTTAGAGCCTTTAATGAAGCTATAAAGCCAACCCCACCCCCTCTCTTTCACTCACACTACTCATTTGGCTTCTCTTGAGTAATTAATGGTAATATTAAATTCTTAACGTAAAAGTGACATTCTCCTTTCTCTTTCATTTTCATCCTTTTACTTAAATTTTTAACATTACCATTAATTGTTTCAGGATGTTTGAGAGTGGTTCCAACCTCATTGGACTTCATA
>JZKD02S1674488.1:699013-709167 GCA_000966675.3 Picea glauca
GAAACCAAAGCCAACCTGTGTGGAATGGATCATAATGATGAAATGGGGTGAACGATGCAAGCCGGTTCCCAAAATGCCTCTCAATAACCCCCTGTACTCGCTATAACATCCATCTGGCTACTTTGGTCATCATAAACCTCTGCAATGTAATGATGTCCCAAAGTGGGGACATTACAGATTCTCATCTGGGGAGGTTCTATAGATTCTATCATGACATGATCTTCTTGAATCTCATCATCAGGGAAATCAGTGACTTCCTTCACTGTTTCTGCAACTCTGGGAGCTACAGGCTCTTCTTCATATACTTCTTTAAGCTGGCTTCTCCTTGATTTCTTGAGCACTGCATCTTCATCAAAGGTTACATCTCCATTGATCTCAATATGATGGTAGCCTAGTATGAAAATTTTGAAGGCCTTTGAGACCTTACAATATCCAACAAATAGCCGTTTCTTTCTTGAAGGGTCCAACTTGGTTCTCTTCTCTTTCAGAATGGGTACAAACACTGTACAACCAAATATCTTGAGATGCCTTACTTCTGGCATCTATCCAGAGAACATTTCTTCGGGGGTTTTGAATCCAAGTGCACTATGGGATAGTCAGTTTTGGACATACACTGCTGTTCTTGCCGCTTCAGCCCATAAATGCATTCGAAGATCTTGATCATGGATCATAGTCTTCATTTGCTTCTGTTGTCGTCCTTCTACACACTTGCAAACATGGACTAAGTCCAATCCACTTAGTGTGTCCTTGGAGGCACAATGCCTAAGTTCAAGCCCACTGTCACCTCGAATTGAACTTCTTCCGTCTAGGCTTACTCCTAGGGAAGCCAAGGGGGCTAGACCCTGGTTACTATGTGAGTTATTAGATTGATTCTAGGAGTTAATTTTAGTTGTTAAAGGTTGGGGGGAATCTAGCCTATATGAGAGGGAAACAATGCAAGTGCAAATCTTTCAATGCAAAGTCCAGCCTTTCCCTAAGACAACTAAGACTAGTGCCTAAGGTTGGGCAAAGGGGTCAACTAAAGTTACAACAAGGGATAAGACTTTACGAAAGATTACAACTAGATACAAAAGAATTACTTTGCAAAACTTAACAATTGAATTAAATACAATGAAATAAACAACTATCTACACAGATAAGAATGCAAAGAATGAGTAAGTGATACAACAATATACAACTATTGACAAATTAAAGAAGCAAGCACTTACCAAGTCTAAGATTAAGTAGATGCAAAGAACTAACTCTAATTGATTTGATCTTGCAGGAAAAGGAGGAAGATAACTCAAGAGTGCATCCACAACACAATGACAAATCAACAAACCCAAATAATGAAGTGCCCCAAGAGGTGCACAACTTCAAGGGATTGATTAATGGCTCCAATGCACAACTTAAAGAGATGAAAAAAAACCAACAAAAGAGCCTCCACGGTATAAAAGTGTGCAACTCAAAGAGGAAGGAGATAAAGCATGAAAAGAAGCCTCCACGGGCAAAAGATGCGCAACTTCTAAGTTACTAGTTTAACCACCGACAATGCTCAAAAAAATTGCTTGAAAGATAACTAAGAGTAAAGTAGTTGCAAAAATTAAAGAGCATGAACCATGAAAGTGAAAGTGAAATGAAATTGCAAGAAGGTTACTTGTGGATAAATTTTAGGATTAGTTAGGTTGATTAAGTGAAAGTGAATTGTAAACTAGGTGACTTCCCTAAAACTCTCCTCGCTTGTGCCAAAAGGATTGCTGGGTGCTCAATAAGTAAGGCAAACAAAGCCTTACCCTAGCTCCATAGGTCAATCCGGGAAACAAGGGTGCTCAACAAGGGGGACACCTAGTGCCGTGAGACCATCCCTGATCTAGCACCCCCTGCCGCCTCCACAAGATCCCTTTTTGATAGCAAAGTTGGGACAGTAGTAGGTGCTCTAATTAAACTAGTTTATTGAACCCCTATGGATTTAGGATAAATTGATTTGAACAATTAAGGATTAAGTTAAGTTGAGTTCTCTAGATGAAATACTTGCAAATGCTTGAAGGAAAAGTAAATTGCTTGAAGGAAATGTAAATACTTGAACTTGAAAGAAAAGTAAATGCTTGAAAGGAAAGTGAATGCTTGAAAAGAATATACAAGCAAATACACTATGCCTCCATGGGTTTAAGCAAATAAAATATGTGCTTCTAAGATCTAAAGATAATCACATGAACTTGAGCAATAGAAGCAAGAAAGAACCCATTATCTACCTAGCCTTACGATTTAGCATGGTTGGCTAGGCCAAACACTATGCTAGGTGTAGGAAAACAATAAAGAATGATTAATTAACTTGAAAGCAAATCTAAGCTACTTGCAACCACAATAAGTGCACAAGGTGGACAAAGCCTACTGGTTTTGTGCCCAAGTGGGTGAAAAATAACGTATGTAAATGACTTGGAAATAAAAATGGATCATAGCCACACAACCTTGTCTTAAGGACAAGTGGGACAAACTTAAAGTAAAGACAATGCTGAAATAAAATACTAACAACTAGCCATACGATTTAGCATGGTTGGCTTGGCCAAACACTATGCTAGGTTAGGCAAAGAATAAAAAAATAACTTGCAGAAATTTAAAAACTTAGAGAAGTGCAAGCCCAAGAGACTCTCTTTGGGCTTGCTTACAATGAATATAAGAGAGAAGGAAAGTGGGTAATAGTTACCCCAACTTGGGAGGCATTTGTTTGATGTCTAGATGCCCCAATAGGGTTGTTCCTCTTCTCTAATATCACCAACCTGCAAAAAACCAGCAAGCAAAAGCTTGCTGGAAATGCTGCAAAATGTGTCAAAAACTCAATTTTTCTGTTAGTAACAACAAAAAATTTCTGCAGAAAAAATCAACAAGTAATAATATTTGAAGGACCTATTCTAAGGGGTTAGAATGCTAAAAAAACTTATGGAAATTTACATAAATTAAATGCAGAAAATTTAGAGGCTCAAGTTGGATGAGGAAGGCAAGTTTTCAAATCTGAAACAAGCCTTTCAAATCCTTGAAGTGACCTTCAGAAATTGTCAAGCGATCTACAAAAATAGAGCAAAGGGTGAGTAGATCTATAAGAGAATACAAAATACTTTGCAAATCTATAAACTACTCACTTAGATCTACAATAAGACTATTATAAATCTACCCAAGCAAAATACTTTGCTTGGGATCTCTACTCTAGATTTGAAAATAAAATGCATACACAAATAAAAACCAAACAATATCACCTCCAATACAAGATGCACCAAAAAGACTCTCAACACATCCTTTGTCCCCAAAGCTTTCTTTATTGAATAGTGAAAGGTTGTTGTAAATACTTGCAACAATCTTTACACCAAAAACTAGAGCAAAAATGAGAAAGAGAAGAGAATGGGAGAGATGGGAGAAATTTGAGCATGAAATGAGGGAGGGGGAGGCCTTTATTTATACCTGGGAGGCAAGAGTGACCCCTCTTGGATGAGCTCCAAGTGTCACTCACCAAGCAAAGATGTCAATCTCAAGGGGGGCACACTTTTAGGGTTTTGAGCAAGTTAGGGTTGTGAGGGATGAGTAAGGGGGGAGGGGAAACACCTTTTAGCCCTCCCAATAATCTAATTAAGACATTAGGAGGGTGCACTTAGGCTTAGGGGGGTGTTTTCCCATTAATTTTGTAGTTGGGTTGAGTTACTCACCAAGGGGGGTGCAACTCACTAGGGGGGATGAGTGATTTAGGTGATGGTAATGTATGGGGGGTTAATTTAAGTTAGGAAAAGGTTTTCCTAACTTAGGAAAGGGGTTTAAGAACTTCTCCCACTCTTTCTCTAACCAATTTGTTCATTTTACAATTATTTGACTGACTTGGACTTTTCATGGACAAACACCTAGCAAAACTTCTTCAATTGAGCTGAAACTTGGTCTAAGGGTGTATGGGGTCTCATTCCATTTCTTTTGAGCACAAATACCCCTATCAAAATCCCAATGACCTAGTTTTTACATTTTTCATCAAATTTAATTAAAATTATCATTAATTGGGTAATTTTTAAAAAATAAAAAAGAATAACTTAGACTCGATGAAATTCCTCAAGACTCTAGAAGATGTCTAGCATGATCATTTACAATATTCCTAGACCCTAGTCACCCGTAGGGCGCGATCATTAGAACGACTTTCACCACTTTGGAGGATTATTGTGGGAGTGAAAAACTCGAGGGTAATTTAAAAGGCTGGTTAGGTCAAATTAATTACCCGAGGAAAAAAAAACTCAATGAAAGGACTTCTCTAATGATAAATTCCTAGGCGACTAGTCTAAACTATGATCCATGCAGACCCATTATATTATTATCCCACGTAGGGGAGTGGAAATTCCAATTACAAAAAGAAGTGCTGAGGCCAAAACTTGCCTTGTAGAACCAGTAAGTCTTTATCTTTGTTGCACCATTAGGTACATATCTTCATGGCACATGGAGTTGACCCCCTAGTCAAAATAGGTGGTCAACAACTTCCATTATAGTTCTGTTCTTTCTTTCTGCTACACCATTTTGTTGAGGATTGTAGGGAGTAGTGAGCTCCCTCTTAATCTCGACATCTCTGCAAAAGATTACAAATTCTTTTGTGGTGTATTCTCCTCCATTGTTTGACTTGAGTATCTTGATTTTTCTTTTGGAGAGTTTCTCTCTCAAGGCTTTGAATTCCTTGAATTTTCCAAACACTTCATCTTTTGATTTCAAGAAGTAAACCCAAGTCTTGCGAGAACAATCATCAATAAATGACACATAGTATACACACCCACTAAGATAGGTTGATGGCATTGGACCACATACATCTGAGTGGATGAGCTCCGAGACTCCTTCTGCTTTACTGTCGCTCTTCGGGAAAGAATTCTTTATATTCTTTCCTTGTGCACATCCCTTGCACACACCTTCATGGTCGACCTTGAAATCCGGTAGACTAGTAACTGCTTTGCATACATATGGTAAGGCTTTGTAGTTGATGTGAGCTAGTCTTCTATGCCAAAGTTCACATGGACTCTCAATGGAGTGAGTTAAGGCTGAATCTGAGTGATGTTTTAGCTTATACATGCCACCTTCTTCTGTTGCAATTATAATTGCATCTTCTATGGTTTTTCCTTTAGGCCACATAAGGACTTCGCCATCTATGAATGCAATCCTGAAACCTTTGTTATCTAAAACTGAGATATAAAGCAAATTCTTTGTCAAACCTGGTACATATAGTACATCCTTCATCTTCATTGGGGTCCCTGAATCAAGTTTGTAGGTGGACTCTCCTACTCCTTTGATAGAGTACTGGTAATCATCTCCAAGTGTAACTTTTCGGGCAATGTTCTTTTCTGTAAGGCTATAGAGATTGTCTCTCTAACCTGTCATGTGCTTAGAAACACCACTATCTATGAGCCAAGTATCCTCTCCAGGTGACACTAATCCTGAGAGGGCAAAGAAATAGACATAGTCTTCAATCTTTTCTTTAATCATCTTTGTGGGTGGCTCATCATCTTCAACTGAATGGGCATGGTGTCTTTTATTATTTCTCTTCTTGTATTCTTCTCTTCTAGCTGGACAATTCTTAGCAATATGTCCCATCTTGTCACAATGGTAACATTGATAAGAGGAGAAATCATTTTCTCTTCTTTGACCTTTCTTAAACTTTTGGAATCTCTTTGGAGGGTGAGATTCTTTATGTAGGTGGGTCTCCTTCTTGAAGTGAGACCTTCTCTTTCCTCCTTTAGCATGAGCAACTAGGTCTTAATCTTCATCCCTTAATAGTACTGCTTCTCGGTTAACTACTCTTGCTTCTTCTTGAACACATTCTTCCCAAAGACTGTCAAATTGGAGTTTCTCCTTTTTTGCACAAATAGTTTGGAGGAATGCATCCCAAGGTCTTGTGAGACCATTAAGAGCTGTCATTATGAGTTCATCTTCATCTAGGTTGTCTCCAATTGTTTCTAGCTATTCCTTGAATTGAAAGATCCTAGAGAAATAGTCATGAACTGTTTCTCCTTTCTGCATCTTCGTATTCTTGAGTTGGGTTCTCAAGTTCATCTTCCGGTTAATGTTCTTTCCTTCATACATTCTAGTTAGGGCATCAAACATTTCTTTTGGAGTGTTCTTAGAAGCCACCTGAGGGATCAAGTTATCTTTAATAGAGTCTGCAATGATTCTTTTGGCCCTAACCATATCTTTCTGGTAGTTTGCTTTAGCTGTAGCATCTGTGGGTTTTGGTACATTTTCCTTGATGAATCTTGCAAGGTCATTCTCTTCAAGAATGAGTGCAATCCTATACTTCCAGGCATGGAAGTTATCCACACCTTCTAACTTGTCAAAAAGCTTGGTGCTTGCAAACATCTTGACCTGGAGCTGGGAAAATGACCAAAAATTGAAAGTGTTCAGAAATTAGATCTGAACTTACCAGGAAGTGCACTTGGCTGAGGCGATTACCTGGTGCAGTCTGTTTTTTGAAAATCCAAATTTTTACCTCTTGAAACCGGGCCTGTGCAAATCTGGACTGGTACTTCTGGTATTGGCTCTGGTTTCCTAGTTTTCTGGTTTTCTAGTACCAGAGAAAACTAGGGTTTCACTTTCGGGAGGTTCTGGCCACTGAAAAGGTGCCCTCAAGTTGTTAATGAATTGGCTAGGCTAGAGAATACTTCCCTAGGTAGTTTTTGGGATTAAATTCTCTTCAAACAAAAAGCCCTAATTTTCTTGTTCGACAACGGTGACGTTTTTGGTAACTCATTGAAAGGTGCTCTATTCAATCAAGCTCTAATACCATGTTAAATTTAGAGCTGCTATTAAGTTCTTTTCAATTTTCTAGACAATAATAGCATAAGCAGGATCACTGAAACATAGACAATCACAAGGTACACAACATTTATCCTGGGAAATCCTCATGGGGTAGAAAACCCAGCAAAAAGTTCCTTAATATAGATTGCCAATACAATGCCAAGATAAAAGACCAAACACATGAGAATATCCAACACTGAGCAATGCGCTTCTCTCTTCCTTCTTTCAACAACTGCAACTTCCTTCAAACTTGCGCACTAGATGAGTGACTTGAGTGAGTGAGCTAATGAGGCACCTTCCACTCTTATTTATACTGACGAGCAGGCGCTAGGGTGGTGTCTCTTCATCAAGCAGGGCCAACTTCTTTAGTTAGTGGCTAAAACCAATTTAATTAGGCATGGGGATTGGCTTCTTAAGTAGTAACATATAATTAGAGTTTGACCAATCCACAAAAGGGGATTTAGTCTTATACAAAGCCCGACATGATCAATCCACAAAAGGGGATCGATCTATAAGATAATAACTCAATAATAAGTAGAATATCCTTTGCAGTTACAATATTTCAACATTTTTCTCTCGCCTTCCCACTTTTTGCAATTTGTGTTCGTTCTTCTGTTAGCTAGATCTCTTGTGCAGGTACTCACAACATTCGACATGGTATCAGAGCCCACAGGCTGCTAGGAAAAAGGCACACCAACATTTTTATTTGCAGGTACTGAAGATTGAAGAACACAGGAAGAATGGAATCTCCACCGTCTGCAATTCTCACCCCATATAACTACTTTGAATGGAAGCAAAAGATGGAAATTTTGCTCAGAGGTAGAGGATTGTACAGGTTGACCATGTCTACGGAAACATAACCCACATCAACCATTGAAAAATACAAATATCTCAATAGAATGGATGAGGCTTACAGAGCCCTCTACATGCACATGTCCCCGGAGTTGTTGTTTCATGTATCAACTTGTAAAACTCCAAATGAGATCTGGACGACCATGGAAGGACTCTTTGGCAAACAAGATGAGATGAGAGGCCACATGCTTGAGGTCGAATTACTTGCATTGGATCCAAAAAGCTTTGAAAACATCTAGGATTTCTTCACAAAGTACAAGGATTTGCTGCTGTAACTCAAGGCTTGTGGGGTCGACAAATCAAAGGAGGAAAAGCAAATGATTCTCACCATTTTGTCTAAACTTGGTCTAGAATACTCCGTCTTTGTTTCCACATTCCACACTCAGAGATGTTGATATTATGGTAGCTGCGGGAGGTATTTACCTCCATGTGTAAACCTGACGAGAATAGAATACTACGGGAAGCAAGAAGAAACCCTAATGAGTTGGCTAATAACCCTAGAAGACTTGTCGGCTCAAGAATATAATTTATATTAGGTTATTAGCCTCCAAGAGAAGAAGTCGACCAGAAGAAATAATAATATACTGAACAGACAGATACCCAGAATGAGAATTCGGCCCAGGCAATTAACCAGAATTACTATAAATATAGGAGGCGAGTCTTCATTCTGGCAGGCAGTCTCAGAATTGCAGAGCAGCAACTTGTGCGCACTGCAGTGCCCAGTTTTGTGTGCAGGTTTGAGGAGAGCTGCCGGTGCAGCTGCTGCAGCTAGCAGTTACGTTTTGGCTTGGAATATCTCTTGGCTAGGGTTTGGACTATCTGATCAACTCTTGTTGATGCGTTATCCTTGGGGAAAGGTGCGCTACCCTTTGTTTGGCTATCTAGCCTAGGGTTTGCTTCCAGAGTGATTCTCTGTCAAGGTTAAGGTGCTTAGAGGGTGGCTTCGGCCTATGGTTGGGTGACAATAGAGATATTGTCAATGGTAAAAGGAGCACATCCATTATATTCTAACAGGTTATGGGCCCACACCTTCATTCAGTCTAGCCGCTGGAAGGAAACATAGCCGTAAGGATATTAAGCTTGCTGAAGAACTGCCTCTAGGGCTTCTAGCAGGAGCAGACACCATAGCACTGCCGCTAGGGTTACTAGCAGGTGCAGTTGCAGAAACCCTAATCCTCTCATTGAGGCACCTTAAGTGAAGGGATTGACCTAATCTCCGGACAGATCAGTGCGCCCTAGCCTAACGCATCTCCTGACACTCTCAGCAAGCCAAGACATCAAGTTTGAGTTTGTGGTCAAATCTAGGGTTTGACCAAGTCAAAGTAGCCATGACTTATTCTATGAAGTCAGAGAACAAGTTAGATGGAGCCTCTAACTTCAGAGCGTGGAAGAAAAGGATTGACCTCATCCTTGCCAAGAATAAAGTGCTGGATATTGTGAAAGGAAAGATCGTGGAACCAGAGTTTGAAGAAGGAAAAGACAAGGAAGCACAAAATGTTGCAGTTATGGAGAAGTTCAAAGATGGTGACATCAATGCCATGAGTATCATAGAGGAATCTATAAAAGACCACTTGATACCCTACATCTGCCATCTTGACTCATCGAAGAAGATGTACGATGCCCTAACAAATCTCTTCTTGGTCAGAAACATTGGACAAGTTATGAGTCTGAAGAATGAGCTCCGTGACATGAAGATGAATGATGAGGACAACATAACATCATACTTTGTGAGGATCTCCCAGTTAAGAGATCAACAACAAGCTATTGAAGAGATCATTTCAGAGAAGGAATTGGTAAACATAGTACTCAATGGTCTTCCCAAGACGTGGGATGCATTTGCCGCAAGCATGAACACAAGAAAGGAGTATCCTACATTTGAAGAACTTTGGACTTGCTGTGCTCAAGAAGAATCCAGGATCAGTGCAAAAGAGAAACCCCAAAAGAAGTACGATGATTAGGGCTTCACAACAAGATTCAAGAATTTCAGGAACACAAGGAAGTTTGGCTCAAGGAGGAAGCCAAATCAAGAGAAAGACATTTCAGAAATACAATGCTTCAACTGTCGAAATTATGGTCACTACAAGAATCATTGTCCCGAGCTAAAGAAAAGGAAGGAGAAACACGAAGCATCAATTGCCGAGGAAAAAGAACCTACAAATAAAACTAAGCAGGATGAAAGAGACTTCTTCTTTGGAAGGTATGAATACTCTTCTTATTTCTTGTACATATCTTGTTTGCATAGTCTCTGTACATATCTTGTATATCTATCTCCTGGAAGATAATGTCTTCCAAGAAGAACTATACCTATGGAAGAACAACAAGATAAGGATTGATATCATTAGATAATACACATGAAAGGATGATATACGCCGAATCAATCATGAAGAAACTTAGAAAAAGGAAAGACAGAAAGAAGTCAGAGAAAGACTTGTAACGTTTTGTAGAAGACAACAAGACGAAAGTGTAGACTTTGTTAGATAGAGAGAGCCAATTATATATTGCAGAAGACAATAAGGATGCAGACG
>JZKD02S1674488.1:711415-724801 GCA_000966675.3 Picea glauca
TGAGGTATGGGAAATCGTACCAAGACCTAAAGAAAAATCGGTGGTAACCTCAAAATGGGTGTACAAGATCAAACATGCAGCAGACGGAAGCATGGATAAATACAAGGCAAGATTCGTAGCTAGAGGGTTCTCCTAGAAGGAGGGAGAAGATTATGACGAAACCTTTGCTCTGGTGACTAGATATACTTCCATCAGAGCTATCATATCTCTTGTCGCTTCCATGGGATGGAACTTACATCAGATGGATGTAAAGACAACTTTCCTCAATGGATCTATTGAAGAAGAAGTATATATTGAACAACCTCAAGGGTTTGAGGTACATTGCAGAGACACTCACGTTTGTAGATTGAAGAAAGCTCTATATGGACTCAAGCAAGCTCCAAGGGCTATGTATGCCAGAATGGACAACTATCTAATGAGACTTGGTTTCTCCAAGAGTCATGCAGATCCAAACCTTTACTATAAAGTCGTAGACAATGCACCTGTAATCCTACTACTATATGTTGACGATCTATTCAGAACAGGTGAAGAATCTCTCATTATCCAGTGCAAGAAGGAATTAGCTTCTGAATTTGATATGAAAGATCTAGGTCTCATGCATTATTACTTGGGACTAGAGTTATGTCAGAAGTGTGGTGAAGTATTCCTTGGACAAGGAAAGTACGCAATAAAGATCCTTCAGAAATTTGGAATGATGGATTGTAAGTCCATGGACACTGCTATGAATGCGGATATAAGGAAAGTGAAAGTTCCAGATTCTGATCCAGTAGATCCATCTCTATATCGACAACTAGTTGGGTCATTGATGTATTGGGTAAATATTTGACCAGACATTTGCTTTTCCGTGAATACACTAAGCAAGTTCCAGGTGGAACTAAGACATGAGCATTGGATAGCTGCAAAGCATGTATTAAGATAAATTCGTGGAACAATAAACTATGGTTTGAGATATACCGCATCCAGCAATATACAACTTCATGGATTCACAGACTTAGATTGGGCAGGAAGTGCAGAAAACAGAAAGAGCACTTCAGGTATGTGTTTCAGCTTGGGTTCCTCTATGATATCTTGGGGCAGCAGGAAACAGAAGTCTATCGCACTCTTCATAGCAAAAGCAGAGTATATAGCAGCATGTGAAGCATGCACTGAAGCAATATGGTTAAGGAAGTTAATCTCCGATTTATTTGATCAGATTCCATAATCGACCATAATATATTGTCATAATCAGAATTGTATAAGATTATTAGAACAACCCGTGTTTCATGAAAGGTCGAAACACTTTGAGATCAAATACTACTTTATTTGAGATAAAGTCCAAGAAGGAGAGGTAAAACTCGAGTATATCCCCACTGACGAGCAAACAACAAACATTCGGACAAAACCTCTTTCCAGAATAAAGTTTGCATATTTCCGAGAGAAGATGGGGATCGTGGAAATAACTCCCTTAGCTGAAAGAGAAGCCTCTCCAGGTTAGGAGGGAGCAATGAAATATTATTGAAACATTTATCTTTGTTATTAAAAAATAGTCCAATTTGGACAGATTCTTTCCTGTTCGGAAAGTGGATTGAGATTTTTGACGGACAACAATTTCCCATTGTGGTTAACATGGGAAATGGTCCAGATTGCTGATGTATCATAGACAACGACTTCCCATTGTGGTTAACATGGGGAGTGGTCTAGGGCAGTCTCTCTTCTTGAGGGTTACTCAAGAAGACTGGCCTGTCTCGCTGGACAAAGATTTCTCATTGTGGTTAACATGAGGAATGGTCTGTTTTGGAGGTTGATGCAGGACAATTTTTTCCTCTTGTGGTTAACAGAGGAAATGGTTCGGACAGTCATTCCTTAGGGTTTATACATTCTCTCTAGTGTGCACTTTGATTAGTGTAGGAGGAATGGCCTAGGGTGGGGAATGGTCCAGGCTCAACAATTAGGGATAGGCATTCTTTAGGGTTTATACATTCTCTCCAGGGTGCACTTTGATTAGTGTAGGAAGAATGGTCCAGGGTGGGGAATGGTCAGGGTGGGGAATGGTCCAGGTTCAGAAGACAGGACAGTTATTCTTCCTTGTTTGAGAAGAATAGTTCAGATATCTCATTGTTCTACTCTGAGGGCATATATTCTTTCATATCTCACAAACGTGAGTGAAAGATTGGCCCAGATGATTCAGTTTGTTTTAACAATATTTTTCTGTGCAGGTTGGCATCAGATGATTGTTATGGAGACTGCTTGTCTCCATACTGTAGAGATATACTACTGTGGTGGATTTGTTCCACTGTTTGTGACTATGTGTGACGGTTTGAGTAGTTGTGTACTACCATGGATAAACACAGGTGTGTTCTATCAATTGATATTGTAACAATTGTCATAGGAGATTATCCAGTTGGATAATAATGACGGTGCTCGTGATACTAGCATTTGAATGGTTTGTTTGTGCTCAAGACCATACCTCCCTAGCTAGGAGGGAGTGTTGATATTATGGTAGCTTCGGGAGGTATGAACCTCTATTGTGACCTATGATGAGATTAGAATATTCCGGAAGGAAGCAAGGAAGTAAAGGAAACCCTAGACGAGATGTTGGCTGCAGAAATATAATTAATGTGAATTAATTAGTACCCAGAAGGAGAAGTCGGCCCCAGTAAGTCTGCCAGACCACTATAAATACAGGGCGCCAGTTCTCATTATACACACTTCTCAGAATTGCTGAGAGCAGTTTCTGTGCACTGTAGTTGGCAGTTTTGTGCGCAAGTTTCTGGGGAAGGTGTTGCGCCAGTTTCTGGGTGGGACTATCTGATCAGCTTGGTTTCTATTCTTGCTTGGTGCATTAGCCTTGCTTGGCTATTGATTGCTACCAGTATTCTTCTCTGTCAAGGTCAAGGTGCTCGTAGGGTGGCTTCGGCCTATGGTTGGGTGACAAGGGTATTGTCAATGGTAAAACGAGCACAATCTTTCATATTCTAACACTCTCTAGGGTGCACTTTGATTAGTGTAGGAGGAATTCCCCAGGTAGGGGAATGGTCCAGGCTCAACAATCAGGGATAGGCATTCCTTAGGGTTTATACATTCTCTCCAGGGAGCACTTTGATTAGTGTGGGAAGAATGGCCCAGGGTGGGGAATGGTCTAGGTTTAGAAGACGGGACAATTATTCTTCCTTGCTTGAGAAGAATAGTCCATATATCTCATTGTTCTACTCTGAGGGTAGATATTCTTTCAGATGTCACAGATGTGAGTGAAAGATTTGCCCAGATAATTCAGTTTATATCATAACATTGTTTCTGTGCAGGTTGATATCAGATGATTGTTATGAAGACTGTATGACAGTAGATGTATACTACTATGGTGGATGTGTGCCACTATTTGTGACTATACGTTGCTGATCAAGTACTTGTGTGTTACTTGGTGTGGTAGTGTATCACTGGATTGTAGTTATGTACTACTATGAATAGACACATTTATGTTTTATTTTGTTTTGATTGCCTTGAAGAAGACTATCAACAGCATTGGAAATGATTATCAGTTAGATGGATAATCAAAGGACAGAGATTTCCCAGACGGGAAATGGTTCAGAGCATTTACTCTTCTAGATTAGAAGAATGGCTCTTGTATCACTCTGTGGAGTGAGCATCATGTCTGATTACTCAGATAGAGTATGGTTTCAAGAGATGATGCAACTGATGACATTGATGATGATGATGGTACTCATGATCTAGTCATGATCTAGTCTATACAACTATATTGATGCTACCGTGTGAATGGTATGTTTTGTGCTCAAGACCATTACCTGTAATACCTCCCTAGCTAGGAGGGAGTGTTGATATTATGGTAGCTGCGGGAGGTATTTACCTCCACGTGTAAACATGACGAGAATAGAATCCTCCGGGAAACAAGAAGAAATCCTAATGAGTTGGCTAATAACCCTAGAAGACTTGTTGGCTCAAGAAGATAATTTATATTAGGTTATTAGCCTCCAAGTGAAGAAGTCGGCTAGAAGAAATAATAATATACTGAACAGACAGATACCCAGAATGAGAAGTCGGCCCAAGCAGTTAGCTAGAATTACTATAAATACAGGAGGCCAGTCTTCATTCTGGCAGGCAGTCTCAGAATTGTAGAGCAGCAACTTGTCCGCACTGCAGTGCCCAGTTTTGTGTGGAGGTTTAAGGAGAGCTGCCGGTGCAGTTGCTGCAGCTAGTAGTTACGTTTTGGCTTGGAATATCTCTTGGCTAGGGTTTGGACTATCTGATCAACTCTTGTTGGTGCGCTATCCTTGGGAAAAGGTGCGCTACCCTTTGTTTGGCTATCTAGCCTAGGGTTTGCTTCCGTAGTGATTCTCTGTCAAGGTTAAGGTGCTCGGAGGGTGGCTTCGGACTATGGTTGGGTGACAATAGACATATTGTCAATGGTAAAATGAGCACATCCATTATATTTTAACAAGAGATTCACTGTTGGAGCATCCTGGACTATGCCCTCTTTGGATACCTTCATTGAGGCCCTAATTCAGGAGCAAGATAAACTCATCAAAATGGGTGTAATAAAAAACTCCAAAGCACATGCACTTGCTGTGCATGATGGCAACAGTTCTCATAATCAGAAATCCAAAGTGAAAGGATAAACCAAATCACATGCAGAGCCTAAGAAGGAAGGGTACTCCAAACCTTCCCAAACCCTTCAATGATTCCTCAGGATCCGAAAGTGGAAAAGGAAAGAAAGGACATAAGTGTACTTACTGCAATCAAGAATTCCATCCAGAGTCCGCATAGATGAAGAATCGGATAGACCTTATGATTGAAGTTCTTCAAAAGAACAACCTTGGGGCTCAAATTCTCGAGGGTGCCAAGAAGAGGCCAAAAGATCATGCTCCCAAAGGTAATCAACATGCATTAGTTGTTGTTCACTCTTCACTTGATGTCTAGATCGTGGATTCAGGCGCATCCTACCATATGGATGCCACATAGGATATCTTATCTTCTTTGACTGGATGCATTGGTCCTCCTATCCTCATGGGGGATGACTCTTCAATTGAGGTCGCCAGAAAAGGGAGAGTAGAACTAGATCATGGAAGTTTTGAGAACGTTATCCATGTTCCTCAACTTTTCGTGAATCTGCTCTCGGTGTATCATATTACACACTCATTCTCAGGAAAAAAGGCGGAGTTCACACCAGAATTCGTGTCCATATTCGACATGCAAGACAACTCCAGGATTGTTGTCAGGGAGGTAAATCATCAATCTTGGTTATACACTTTTTCTAAGTTTATTAAACCTGATTCCTCTGTACTACTTAGCATGCTGATGGCAATAGTAGACTATGGCACGAGAGGTTTGGTCACCTGAAATTCAGGTACATGTAGCAGCTTAGCAAGAAAGGCATGGTCACCGGATTACCTGATATCCACTTTTCCAAAGGGGTTTTTGAAGGATGTGTCCTTGGCAAGCACCCTCAAGAGAAGTTCGAGAAGAGGAAGGCTCACAGGGCCTCCTGTCCATTGGATCTTGTTCATTGTGATCTCATGGGTCCATTCCCACATCCATCCATTAGCAAGGCAATGTACGTGCTTACATTTTTGGATGATTACTCACGTTATACTTGGGTATTTTTCTTAGGAAGAAGTCCGAGGTCTTTGAGCATCTCAAAGAGTTCAAAGCACTTGTTGAGACTTAATCAAGGAGAAAGATCAAAGACCTCCATACAAATAATGGAGGGGAGTACGTAAACAAAGATGTTTAGAATCTTTGTCTTGAGGATGGGATACAGTTGCAACACACAATACCATGTACTCCGTAGCAGAACGACGTTGTTGAGCAAAAAAACAAATCTCTCAAAGAGATGGCCAACTGCATGCTACATGGAAAGGCACTTCCTCCCAAGCTTTGGGCTGAGACACTTAACTGTTCCATTGACATTTAGAACAAATCCCCTCATAGATCTGTTAAGGACATGACTTCTTTCGAGGCTTGGAGCAGCAACAAACTAGAAGCCACCCACTTTCGTGTCTAGGCTCACGTGCATGGGCCCAGATTCCCTTTGAAAAGAGGAAAGCACTCAATCCACAGAGTACTGCATGTATCTTTGTTGGATACCCAGACGGTGTGAAGGGATACAGACTCATTGATCCCTCTACAGACTAACTCATCATTGGGCGCAGTGTTCAGCTTGAGGAAAGTCGCTCGGATGGTCCACATGAGCCGCATGCAAGTACTTTTGTCCTTCCACCAGTTCGAGATGATGAGTCTGCACATTTAAACTCTACTTCAGATCTGAGTTTTGATACAAAGTCGGAGGATTCAGAACATGCAAATGCACAACCAGTACAGGTAAATGAGGAGCCAGAGGAGAGGCCCAAGTGGGCACATACCACTCTTCAGGATGTAGGTGATCTTGTTGGGGATCCATTAGATCTTAGGAGGATTCGATCTCAGTTCGAGGAGCCTTCTCGTGTACTCACAACCATTGAGCCCATGTTGCCTATGCATTGTTACGTGGCTCAGTCTTCAGACCCGCAAACCTATGACGAGGCTGCAGGGAATCTCTTTTGGGAATCAACCATGCAGGAGGAGTATAACTCCCTCCTTGAGAACTAGACTTGGGATCTGGTTTTGCTTCCTTCAGGAAGGAAGCTTGTCAGATGGAGATGGATCTATAGGACCAAGAGTGTAGTGGATGGCCAGGTTAGAAGATACAAGGCAACGGTAGTTGCCAAAGGCTTTCAACAGATTCATGGCATAGACTAAAATGAGACATTCTCTCCAGTAGCGTAGATGGAGTCCATTCGTTTTTCCCCTTGCTATTGCGGCAGCCAGAGGATGGGAAGTCCATCAGATGGATGTGAAGAACACATTTCTTCACGGAGATCTCTCAGAGGAGATTTACATGGAGCAACCATTTGGCTTCATACAAGATTCATCATTGATTTGCAGGCTCAAGAAGTTTCTCTATGGCCTCAAGCAAGCGCCAAGAGCATGGTATGCCAAGATGGACTCCTACTTGCTGTCCCAGAATTTTGTGAGATGCAAATCTGATCCAAATGTCTACATGCTTAGGACCACTGATTCACTTCTGATTTTAGTTCTTTATGTCGATGATCTTTTGATCACTGACTGCTCGCCTTCATCGATTGCTACGGTGAAGGAGATTCTCAATGATAGGTTTTTGATGAAGGATATGAGTCCACTCCATTACTTCTTTGGTCTTGAGATTAGTCAAGATGCTTCAGGCATCAAGCTATCTCAAGCCAAGTAATGTCGAAATTTCATAGAGAGATTTCACATGACAGACTGCAAGTCTGCCCCTACACCATTACTATCTGGGTTAAGACTTGAAGATGGCGGGGACACTCCATTGGTTGACAACACTTTGTACAAACAGTTCGTGGGGAGTTTGTTGTATCTCTCCAACACCCGACCAAACCTATCATATACAGTGGGCGCAGTCTCCAGGTACATGCAGGAGCCACATGAGTTACACTGGAAGGATGCAAAGTGTATCCTTCGGTATGTTCAGGGCACCATCATCTATGGGATTCATTATGCATCGGGTTCTGGATTGGATCTCACAGGCTTGACAGATTCTGACTGGGCAGGGGACAAAACTGATTGCAAGTCCACATCCGTATACACTCTCAGTTTGGGTTTAGGCCCTATTTGTTGGTCGAGCAAGAAGCAGTCTGCTATTGCTCTATCTTCAGTCGAGGCCGAGTACAGAGGAGTAGTTAACATTACCATTCAAGCATTGTGGCTACAAAACTTCCTTACAGAGTTGGGCATCTAGTTCCACATACACTATCACCTACCACTATCACCTAAGTAGACACTTCCCTCGTTTTAGTGATGGAAGAAGGTCCAACACAAGGGAGGTTTCCCTGGTGATCTCTAGGGATCAAGTAGCAAGATTAGCTAAGCCTACAACCCCCTCTCTTGGTCTCCTAGATGTTAGGTCTAGGTCTAGGAAAGGCAAGGAAGCTAACGAGGTAATTGGTTCATCTATACAAGACAATAAACAATCCAAAGCATAATATAGACAATTACCAAGTTGTATAACTCATTAATGACCTCTTAGACACTAGATAATCAAATAAACCAATTGCTGTTGCAAATTACAGCAGTAAGGCAATGTATAACATCAATTAATCTTTTGTAACAACAATAGGAAAAAGTACCCAGAAATATAGCAATTGAGCATGAGAATTAAGCCTTCAACATGTGCAACACCATCCAATTGCTAGACTATACTTTTGAGTATCTTTAGCCACTATTTCAAGTAAGTATGCAACAATTAAGGTAAACCCTAGTGTATGTAGCAACCTTTTATAACAACAACAATAAATATCATTTGTTTGCTAGGGTTAGAGTTAGTAGGGTTAGTCAAATCGCTTTAGGAGAGAGAATACTAATTCTAAGAATGTTTTCACCACAAAGAACTCTGGACTAGTGTTGTTGACTTTCTAGGGCTATGGAGTCAAGCATGCAACATTTGAAGAAGGACTTAGATAATCAAGAAGAATAAGGTTCAAACCGTAAGGTGCAAAGCCTTTTGGGCCTTAGGACTAAATTTTCAAGAAAGCGATTTGTAGGGTGCAAAGCCTCTTGGGCCCTAGATGCCATTTTCTTGTTGATTTTTCAATAGGCTAGGCTTAAGCATGAAGTTCATTCCATTTTAGCATTTTACTTAAACCATAAACAATTTGCAACAACCAAGATCACAAGAAGAAACACCATGCACAAGTACACAAGAAGTATTCTGGGAAACACTTCTCAACAAGGGAAGAAAACCCAACCAATCCTTTGCTATATTCTTCAAGAGAAAGACCTCCACCACCATAGAGACCTAGCACACAAGAGGGTGCTCACAAACCCTAGAAGACTAGTGCCCAAGAGAGGTGCACACTTTTCCCAAGAACAAGTGTTTGCTGAAATTTCCAAACTCACACTTGTGATTGTGATTCCTCAATGGGGAATTTACCTTTATTTATATTAGACTGAACCTGTCAACAGAAGTGTCTATTGGCACAACAGGGCTGACCTCAATAACTTATAATATAATTAATAATTACCATATTAATTATCTTTTACAGTAAGGTGGGGCCGACCTGTACCCTTTACATAACAATTAGGGTTACAGGTAAGTTTGACTCTTGAACAATATAGCAAGGGATCTTATACACCCACTAGGGATCTTATACATCCACAGGGATGTTCACATCTCTATCTCACTGTGTCTCAAAGGAGAACCACACTCACTAGTGCTCAGCCACTAGGATCACGTTCACTTGTGCTCATCCACAGGCACGTCTAACTCAACAGATCTTCTTTCCCACTGCATTACACAGGAGAGTCATCTGGAGCAAAGTTACCCGAAAACCGGAACTGAACCGGAATCGAAAAAAAACGGATCAAAAACCGGTCACTAAAAATACATAAAATATTCAAATTTTGAAAAACAAATACATATTCAAGTGCATCCATGATGATCCAAACCATTATACACAAATTTGCAAAGTTTCTCATATATATTCATGTGCATCCATGTGAATCCAAACCATTATACACAAATTTGCAAAGTTTCTCATGTATATATATAACAAGGAATAGTGTATAAAACCAAAATAGCACTAATAGTAAGTGCACTCCATGAGTCTATAGTCATATGAATATTCAAATCAAAATACATCATCAAAGAGGCTCTAAATGGCCTATAAAGTCCAAAAATAACTCTAGAGTCTAGTTTAGACTTTAGAGAGTAGAGACTACACAATCTAATAATCTGAATCTGCATACTGAAAGGAAGACTCAAAGGACTCAAACTCGGACTCAGACTTAGACTCAGAGTCATCATCTTCATCCTCAACATGAGTAGAATCAACAGGGGGATTCTGAGCCTGGCTTGATTCCCTTAGTCCAGAAGGCAAAGATATAGGTGCATCATCAGTGCACACATTCTCTTGATGTGGCTCGGGATCCAAATCCATCCAGGAAAGGTCTTCATTGTCAAAAGCTGCTGGTTGAGTCTCCACAACCCAATCTGATGAGGGATCAACATCATCCAAGAATATGTTGTTGGATTCAGGGGTCTTGTTCAGCAATTGGTTGTGCCTCAACCTAAGGTTATACTGAAGAAATACCATATCATTCAACTGTTTTTGCTCTAAATGGTTTCTCTTCTTGGTGTGTATACTCTCAAAAACAATTCAGTTGCGTTCACACCCAGAAGCACTATATGTCTTGTTCAATATCCGAACTAAAAATTTCTGCAATTCATGGCACTGACTACCAAATTGTTGCCACCAATAAGCTGCATGTAAAGACAAAGAAGATTTAACAAAGGAGTTTGAAAGTTTGATTTAATTTTTGCCATGAATAATATAATTGAAAGAATTTACAATTACGTACCTGGTGGATCTTTTGCTCTACTTCGAACAACCATAGCCATGCCAAAGGTACCGATACTCTCACTGAAATGCAAGAGTTTGCTGCGTATCTCATCTTGTTTGTTGGAATCAGGGACCATGCGCTCAATGCATTTGTATAATCCTTCTTTTACCTCCCCATCTGCTTCAAAATCTTCTATGTAATGGTACCTTTCAAAGAGTTAAAACTTAAGAGTCAATGAGTTTGAACTTTGAAACATTAGCTAAAGTTTAAACATTTGCAATTAAAATTTAATAATATATCTTAAAAACTTTGAAATTACTTACTACTTACCTGGGATTCAAGTAATATCCTGCAGTATGTAAAGGCCGATGGAGTTGTTTATTTTATCTTTCATCAATGATTCTCCACAAAGGAAGATACTTTTTCCTTTTACCCTGATATGCTTCCTTTATTGCCTCCTTGGTTTGATCCAGGGCCTCATAAATAAAACCCATGGCTGGTTTATCACCATCCACCATTCTCAAGATTTTCACAAGAGTTGCACTAAATAGCACTATCTCCTCTTCCCTTTTGCAAAATGCTTTCTCATACACTTTTTCAACAATCTCTTTGCCTTCAACCTTCTTGCTCCATTGAGATGCATTCCACTCATCAGAAGAGAACATCTTCCTCAGGTTGGCTTTTTGGTCAATCATGGATTACAACGTAAGAAAATTCGTTGCAAAACGTGTGATAGTTGACCTGACAAGCTCTCTTCCACCAGTGTTTTTTTTCATAAGGTTCAAAACCCATGAGTGGTTGTAAATGTACCTTGTTATGCTTTTACCTTGTTCCACTGTTTTTTTCACCCATTCAATTTTCCCAATATCCTCAAGCATGAGGTCCAAACAATGGGCTGCACATGGAGTCCACCAAATGGTACGATGCTTTTCCTCTAACATCCTTCCAACTGCAACATAATTTGCAGCATTATCTGTGATAACCTGTACAACATTCTGCACCCGTACCTCCTTAACTACTTCATCCAAAAGAGGAAATAGTAAATTTGCATCTTTCACTTGATCAGATGCATCCACTGATTTAAGGAACATATTTCCTTTAGGGCAAACAATAAGGAAGTTGAGAATGGTGCGGGATCGCTAATCAGTCCATTCATCAAACATGATTATGCACCTTGTTTTAGACCATGACTCCTTGAACTCTATGAGGTATTCCTTTACTCTTTCAACTTTATTTTTTAAAAGATTCCCCCTAATATCCTCATAACCAGGTCCCTTGAAGCCCGATCCACATGAAGCTACAACATCGAACACAGGTTGTGTTATCCCCCAGTTTAGGGATAACTAAGGAGATTATGTCTCGAGGCTCATAGGTCCTAGACATGGAGTACCGAGAGCCAGATCGACTTGAGCATGGCCCTGGAGGGCCCATCTTTTCTTTCTTCAACGCCTCCACTTTGTCAGCAGCAACAACATCCGTCACCTCGGCCTGGTCCTGTAGCAGAAATGGATCTTGCTCCATGAGGTAATGAGTCCGGGTATCATGGTATGTGTCACTCTGATCCTCAAAACCTTTGAATATGTGCATTCAATTCCTTTTGTTTCGAACGGGTGCTTGGATCTTATACCTATCCACTTGACCATATCTGGGGGGAATGACAGGATGCTCTAGTAAGCTTATGCCCATAGGTTTTGAGTTGCCACTCGGGGGATTGATGAGAAGCCATCGTCCGCTCCCACCATACTTACCACGTTCCATCTTTCTCCCGCTCATTCATCCCATTACATTGGTCCGAGCATTGGTTTGGCCAAATATTTAAGGGTTGTACTTTACCTTGTGGGAAGAAGGGGCTAAAGGCCTAGAGGGTAAAAGTAGAGGGTAAAAGTAGCTGACAAAAGATAGAAGCCAAAGAATGAAACCTTGAGATGCTTCGCCCTAGGATCCCCGAGAAAGCAGTAAAAAGCTTCTGAGCAAGAAATAGAGGGACTCATAAAAAATAATAAAACAATACCTAGTTAGAGGATAGGGGGTCTCATCATGAGCTAGCCTATTAGGTCCATGTGTAAGTAGCGGTATGACACTACTAGCAGCTAGTCACCATGCCCGTGTAGTGGCTCTTGGTGGCATAGCCAAGAGAAATGGGGTCTCATCACGAGCGAACCTTCTCATTTCAGTGAAATGCTTGTGGGTAACATTGCCACCATTGGTCACCACGCTAGGGCAGTGTCCGCTAACTAGCTTCTTGAAGAAAAAGCAATAAAATAAAGACAAAAGGCATGAATGGGCTTGGAAACATTTGCATCCGTGACAGGTGCAACTCACCCTTTATAGAGACACCCACAGGTAAGCCATACATTTTCCTACTATCACTACACCCCTTGCCCAGACATCCCTTAACCAACTCATCCACTCACACGGCTTAGATTTGATCTCTCCCAGAAACATCTCACATCTAGTGAGCATTAGCCCAGTAGGACGCCCTAGCGTTTCCTCCAAACTTGGCTTGTAGATTAGTATAATGTCTTTGATCACTTGTCCGGGTAAAAGGGGTTTTATGCACATGTTTAATAACTTGATGATTAGATGTGATTGACATTGCTATGATCCCTATGACTTATGAGCCCATGGAGGGCGTATTTGTTGATGTTTCAGGATCATACCCGATGGATAGGTACTGTTATCCCCGATATCTAGGGATAACTAGGAGATCATATCTCGAGGCCCACATGGTCCTAGATATGGAGTACCGAGAGCAGGAGTGACTTGAGCATGGCCCTGGAGGGCCCATCTTTCTTCTTCTCAGGCAGACTTGTCCTGTCAGCAGCACCAACTTCCATCACTACCGGCCTGGGCTTGCATCAGAGAGGGCTCTTGCTCCATGAGGTAATTGGTCCGAGGTATCATGCTATGTATCATATTTGATCATTATAACCTTCTTATATATGCATTAGGTTTCTTTCATTTCGGATGACTGCTTGGATCTTACACTAATCCACTTGACCATTGTTGGGGTGATTGATG
>JZKD02S1674488.1:747899-760950 GCA_000966675.3 Picea glauca
TCTCCCCAAGGATAGCGCATCACAAAAAGCTGATCAGATAGTCCAAACCCTAGCCAAGAGATATCCAAGCCAAATACTGAAACTTGCTGCTGCTGCAGCTGCACCTGCAACCCTCTTCCAAACCTGCCCACCAGCTACACCTGCAGTGCACACCAACTGGGAAAACTGCAGTCCTGAGATGTGACAAATGAGAAACTGGCGCCCTGTATTTAAAGTAATCCTGCCAGTTTACTGGGGCCGACTTCTCCTTCTGGGTAGGTGTCTGTTCAATATATTATTATTAATTCTGGCCGACTTCTTCTCTTGGAGGCTAATAGCCTAATATAAATTATATTCTTGAGYYGACAAGGCTTCTAGGGTTATTAGCCAATTCATTAGGGTTTCTCTTGCTTCCCGGAGTCTTCTATTCTTGTCAGGTTCACATGTAGAGGTAAATACCTCCCGCAGCTACCATAATATTAACACAGGCAGCCACAAACCCCTATGAGAAGTTTCAAGACCAAATTGGAGGTATAGCCTCCTAGATCTGAGAATCACTGAATCACCCAAAACGTCCTCCATCCTTCAAAGCCGTCCCAACTTGTAGATAAAATCTAGCCGTAGTAAGTCGTCAAGAAAGCCTCCAAACTGATGAGCAAGGCCCTGCAAGCAAAATCCTAATGTTGGAATCTCCCAAAGCTCTCTCAATAAGCTGGATCAGACTGCTCCTCAATCAATGGTGCACCCTTGTTGGAAAGACCCTACTGGTATGGCCCTGCTGCTTTCCTGAATAGATGATGAATGTAGAATGGTGTGGGTGCAGTATTTCATCCCTGAGACCAAGTTTGGAACAAGTGAGTGGGATCTCTCACCACTGAGTTGTTCTCTAGGGTTTGTAATCTCAGAACCCTCAAAATTGTGTGCTCAAGAGCTCAACAAACAAAATACCAAATATCCAAGATGAAATGAGAGGTGCGCCTTAGCCTTTCTTTTAAACCTCTATTCTGTTTTCTTGTTGAGTTAGTTTAACCCCTAGGTTCAACTCCTAGCTCAACCTCCAGCTTCTAATTCTTCATTGAGTTACTTTTTGCCCTTTTTCCCTTTTTCTAAGTCAACTTCAAAATATACCATTAGTTTTCTTGACTTCTCCCCATGCTGTGTGAGACTATGGTCTAGTGGGGATGCCTAGACCACTAAGTCTTTCCAGACCTCTTCATCAAGAGGTGGGGGACATGGTGCTTCCTCCTGCTACTTCCACTTCGAATCCCTCAAATCCAATCGTGGGTATATACCTCCTCTGTAGTAATGTTGCATCAATGACGTTGTGAGAGGCTCCCCCATCAATCAAAACCGACACCTTTTGCTCCTGCAAGACTCCTCTCATCCTGAAAGTATTGTACTTGGGCACGCCTTTGATGGGTGCCAAGGTTGCTTTTTCCTCAGCCGTACTGTCATGTCCTGTGACCTCCTCATCTGTAACCTCAGTGGTGTCTGCTTCCATGTTCTGTTTGTGGCCGAAATCCTCCTCCTCCTCATTGTCTGAAGTCACCTCTATGTAGTGTACTTGGCCACGACACATGCATTAGTGGGATGGGTTCCATGGCTCTTTGCAAGTGTAGCAAAGTTGCTTCCTCCTCAATTCCCTTCTGGTGTTCTCATCCAACCTGCCTCTGCCCCTGTCAAACCCCCTTGGGTCACGTCCTCCTGGGTTCATTGGAGGTCTCTGATCTCTTCCTCCTGTGTTAAGAGGTGGTCTAGGCACAAATTTCGGTTTGGCAGCTGGTCCTAGGTCTCTCGTCCTCCAAATAGCATCCTGTAGGTTGGTAGGCTTAAAAGCCTTTACCCAACCCTTCAAGGGTTCCATCAGCCCCTCACTGAAGAGCATCATGAGTCTGGTCTGTGATAGATCCTACACCATGACTGCCAACCTTTGTAATTCCTCAATGTACACTTTTGGTGCTCTTGTCTGTCTGAGCTGTATGAGCTCCCAGAAATGTAACTTAGGATCCCCCTGATCAAATCTGTCAATGAGTCTCTGAGTGAACTCTGTGTATGCCACTATCTGATTGTGGCCTAGTTTGGTCAGTCCATCATACCACCAATCATGAGCTTTTCCATCCAAGTACATGGTGGCAAACTTGATGGATTCCATCTCCCTCATGGGATTAAGCTGCAGATAAGTGTCCAGCTTCTGTACCCATGCTTGTGTTGTCATCTCAGCCGTACCATCAAAGTAGGGAATCTCCATCTTCCCTGCTCTGCGTTCAAACTCATAATTGATCCTGTGGTTCGGCCGAGGCTTGTTTCTGAATTTGAGTTGACAGTATTGATCTAGGGACATTTGCCTCTGAATCATTATATCCAAATCATTGTACTCCTTGGTACACCGTGCCATCTACTCAACAAAATCATCCACCTTTTCATGCTGTGCCTGTTCATTTGTGAACGTGGTTAAGTATGGTCTAGGGGTAGTCCTGCTACCTATCTATCCATGGGGTGTGCCTCCCCCATTGCTTCCCTCAGACTGATGATAGGGAATATGTTTTGGATTATACCTGTTTCCACCGTGTGATCCACCAGTCTCCCTGTTGTCATACATCTCTGGCCCTTTCCCTTTGTGAGTCATCTGTATAAACAGATTGGCTATCCTAGTCTGGTTCTCATCGACCTTCCTCAGATTCTCATCTACCTTCCGCAGGGTTTCAGTGATTTCAGTTTGTCCCTTATGGTTTGCTTCATAGTTTTCCTGTAAGTGGTTGACCAGTGTACTTTCTGTCTTTTTTATGGTTTTATGGAACTCATGTGCTACGAAAGCCAAGTCCTGTGGCTCACGGTCATCCCCTGAACCCTCCATTTCGGCTTCTGTTTCACTGGTATGTTCTTCCTTCGGCCCATATAGATAACACTGTACCTCTGCATGCGCTAATCCTCACAGGATGGGAGGATCAAAGCTCTGATACCACTGTAATGTTCCCAAGTCAATTTTTTCGCATGGGGACACTAGCTAACCATTGAACTAACTGTTGATTGTTTGTGTTTTGCAGGATGGCCACTGATATTTTGACCTTAGGGTTTATATTTAGTTATTCAACACAACTTATCAAGGTTCATTCTACACAATACAAGCTTTCATGAACATACAGATATGTAACCACAAATCACAGAGCTGACCTCTTTATTAGGAATGGCAAGAACCGGATACACTATATGAGCAGATCTGGAATAACATCGATGGCTCCAAGCATAGAAGATATGAGCTGCTACAAAATGCTCCCAGAATACAAGACAAGTTTCCCAAAGGCTGAATACAATATGAGAGATCCAATACGAAAAGATAGGGTTTGCACAATCCCCCTAGCTGCTGGTACGTCCTACTGAAGAAGATGAAGACCAATGGTTCGACCCTCCTGAAGAAGACCTCTAGATGCTACCAAACTCCACCAAGAAATAGATCAAGTCACTGTGAACCCCCTCCTGAAATATGAAGCCCAAATACCATGTCTTCCTCCTCCAATTGCTGCAACCCTATACAAGTTTGTCCCTTCTGAATTCCTAGATAGGACCAACAATTCGGCCTGGATGAATGAGGCCTCCAAACTTCCCGAAACTCTCTAGGATGATAGATCGCGTAGCCACAAACCCCTATGAGAAGTTTCAAGACCAGATCTGAGGTATAGCCTCCTAGATCTGAGAATCACTGAATCACCCAAAATGTCCTCCTTGCTTGAAAGCCGTCCCAACCTCTAGATAAAGATCTAGCCGTAGTAACTCCTTAAGAAAGCCTCCAAACTGATGAGTAAGGCCCTGCAAGCAAAACCCTAATGCTGGAATCTCCCAAAGCTTTCTCAATAAGCTGGATCGAATTGCTCCTCAATCAACGGTGCGCCCCTGCTGGAAAGACCCTACTGGTACGACCCTGCTGCTCTCCTGAATAAATGATGAATGTAGAATGGTGTGGGTGTAGTATTTCGTCCCCGAGACCAAGCTTGGAACAAGTGAGTGGGATCTTTCACCACTGAGTTGTTCTCTAGGGTTTGTAATCTCAAAAGCCTCAAAACTGTGTGCTCAAGAGCTCAACAAGCAAAATACCAAATATCCAAGATGAAATGAGAGGTGCGCCCTAGCCTTTCTTTTATACCTCTATTCTGTTTTCCTGTTGAGTTAGTTTAACCCCTAGGTTCAACTTCTAACTCAACCTCCAGCTTCTAATTCTTCATTGAGTTACTTTTTGCCCTTTTTCCCTTCTTCCTAAGTCAACTTCAAAATATAACATTAGTTTGGTTGACTTTTCCCCATGCTGTGTGAGACTATGGTCTAGTGGGGATGCCTGTGATGTCCCGTTCCCAAGAGTAGGCCAGCAAGGAGTGACTTAGTAGTCTATGTGTTCCCGTAGACTATATAGTCAGGCACAAACAGGGAACAAGATGGAGAAATAAGGAGGAATTGATGGCTAAATGATGAATTAAGCGAAAATACTTAGGAAAAGTCACTTAAGCTTAAGTCAACAAAGAATTAGAATGAAAAGGTGCTAAAGGGGGACTTAATTAATTAATTATTCACCTTAGGAGAAAAAACGCTTAGCTTAAGTGAGGTCAATGGTGAATTAGATTGGGAAAGCTATAAAGGGAGGAATTTGACCTAATACCTCATTATGCATTGTTATGATTTGATGTTGAGAGTTTCCAGAGGAGGAAGAGAGCCGACCTTACTGTTTTGTGGATTTCTGGAGGAAACCACCACCATTGATCGGTTTCGGTGTTGAGATACACACCCTAGCCCATTAGAGATACCATCCAGGTATTTCACCGTACTTTTCAGGAGTATCCATTGTAGAGTCCGCAACTCAGCCAGTGAGGGCGGAAGTCAGTTTGAGGGTTTGGAGAGCTGCACGAAATCCGAGTTTAGATTGCAGTTTCCTTCCAACCCATTTGAGATCCAGCCAGGGCGCTTCTATTGAGCCATCTATCGTCAGATTCTAACGGTGGAATCTTGCATATCGCCTCATCCAGCCATTTAGGGCGCAGCTCTTCCGGACAGACATTTGGGGTTGCATGCAGAGTATCAGAGCAGATCCGAGCAATTCCTTCCGACCCAGTTCCGTATTTGGTGAGACGATCGTTTTGAGCCATATAGCATCAGATTCCATTAGTGGAATCCTTTGGGGCGCATCCAGTGTCCTTGGAGGTGCGCAAACCCCCCAGGGGTCCAGATCTAGTGCTTTAGAGACCAGATTCAAGATCTGACATTCATCCATTTCAGTCTAGAGGCCAGGGCACTTCTATTGGAGTAGTTTCCAGTGCATTCTGATGGTCCATTCTTCCGGATGAGATTTCCAGCTAGTAGCGGTTACCGTACTTCTCCGGAATCGCATATTTTGCCGATCTATCCGTGCATGCATCAGATCTTCTATCATCTTCTGAACACAGGTATTTTTATGTTATTTGCTTGTATTACAGTGATGATCCATGAGATCTAGCTGACATTTATATTCTATATTTCCAGTAGGCTATTGTATTTCCATGCTTGAACCGTATAATACATGATATTGGGTAGTTGATGTTCTTTACTTCTGCATGCGTCCTTTATATGCTGTAAAAACCATAAACATGCACATGCAATAACCAACATGCACATGCAATAACCTACATGCACTTGCAATAACCATCAAGATCTCAAACATACAACTGAAACGCATCCATAAACCCCTAGTGTATCAGATCTGCAAGACCGAACAATCGATTAGTAGCAAATATCTTGATCAACGGGATCATGGATATTTCAGTGGTATCAGTGCTTTAGTCCTGGTAACTTGTGACTAAAGACAATGAATACAGCAGAAGAACTAGATGGCCGTGAGCACGTAGGTGACGAATATGTCACTTACAACAGGCACAGGGAAAGAAGGGATAGGCCTAACTTTCTTTCCTTCCCTCCCAGTTCAGAGGAAGAGGAAGAGGCACACAAAGAAGCAGAGAGAAGAGCAGAGCGCGAGGCCGAGCGTGAAGCAGAGGGGAGGCTAGGTGACAGATATGAGTGACCAGAGGGCAGTGGTAAGGCCTCCGTGGATCTAGATGCAACCTTCATGCAGGTTATCAGTGATATGCTATCTAGTCAGCGGACCATGTCTCAATCTTTGGCTCAGGTAGAGTAGACTAGCTATGGTTGACATTCCGGGCACACAAGCCCCACATGCAGCACAAGGGAACTCAGGGGCAAGCAGTAGACCCCAGTCACCCACTCGAACATACACCTCTACGAGTAGGATTCCACGTCCATTGTTTCCCAGTTTCCAGAGGGCACCCTCGGTAGTAGCACAGATACCGATAGCACAGAGACCGCCCACTCATGCAGAGGACATTGCAGAGTATCAGAGAGAGTTTGCAGCATTGGGCCATGACTTCTAGCAGGATATGACCGTAGTTGAGTATTGTGGAGTCAGACTTAGGAACCGCTCCAGAGAGCCACAGAGGGGAGAACCACAGCAGCAGGGGCATAACATTGATTTCATCCTCAAAGTTGGTAAACTCACCATACCTTCTTTTGACGGATCGTCCAAATGCACCGCCAGAGCTTGGGTACTGAAACTAGACACCTACTACAAGATCAACCAGATGACCGAGTCAGAGGCCATCAGTTTCGCCACCCTACACTTGGAGGGTGAGGCACACGAGTGGTGGTATCACGGATTGGTGACATTGGGTCACTGTCGCATCACCTCCTACAGAGAGTTCATAGAGAGACTCATGGATAGATTTGACAGGAGGGATCCAGAGATCCATTTCAGAGATCTAGCCCAGTTGAGACAAACTGGCACAACAGAGACATTCAACTTAGAGTTTCAGAGGGTAGCAGTGGCAGACATATCCAAGCCCCGATTGGTCATGCTATTCACAGAAGGGCTCACAGAACCCTTGAGAGGATGCGTGAAGGCCTATCGGCCTCTTACCTTGCAGGATGCCATCTGATGCACTAAAGATTTGGCAGATTCAGTGCCAAAAACTAAACCCTTCACCAAACCCTTTGTACCATAGAGAGACAAGGATCATAAGAATCCTCAAAGGGAATGGAAGGGCATGCCCAAGTTGGATGATGATACGCGACGAGAGTTGATGAGGAAGAAGCTTTGCTTCTCCTGTAGAGACCCTTAGGTCCCAGGGCACAGATGCATGGGAAAGGGACAGATCCACTACATTGAAGTGGAATCAGGCAGTGAGGAGGAGGATGAGGATGTTGAGGCATCGACAGACAATGATTCAGAGACCGAGACCATTCATGAGCTAGAGCAGCAGTCGAAGAAACCTCAGATACCCGCCAGGGCACAACCTAAGGAGGAGGCAAAACCTTGTAGAGAGGTGAAAGGGGGAACCATAGCCATCCTTTCAGGAGTACCCAGGTCCAACACTCTCAGGCTCAAGGGCCTTATACAGGGGCAACGCATGACAACGTTAGTTGATGGTGGGGCCACCCACAACTTCATAGATGCGTCCTTAGTAGCCTGGAGGGGGTTACGCACGGAGGAGTTTGAGGGATTCCATGTAGCAATGGCAGATGGATACACGAAGACATGCCTGGATATGATCCCTAACCTAGAGGTCAAACTAGGCAACTACACCCTGACAGACACATTCTATGTAGTTGAGTTGTCAGATACTGATGCCGTGCTAGGGGTACAATGGTTGTATTCATTGGGGGAGATTGGGTTCAACTATCAGACGTTGACCATGAGCTTCAGAGGTGCTAGTGGATCGTGAGTTGTGCTAAGGGGCATGTCTACAGGAGCACCTCGAGCAGTATCGGCAAAGAGAATGGAGCGGCTCTTCCGTCACAGAGATGTGGCTTATGCAGCAGAGTGTTTGATCACCATGCAGAAGGATTCTGAGGGTAGGGAGCATTACCACCCACAGATCAGAGAGCTTCTGGGTCAGTATGAGCCAGTGTTTGGGTAGATACCACCAGGGAGACCGCCCGACAGGGGTTTTGAGCACATGATTGAGTTAGAGGCAGGGGCTACACCGGTGATTACAACACCCTAAGAAATTCAAGGACGAGATTGAGAAAGCAATCAAAGAATTGTTTGCTATGGGGCACATCAGGCCCAACATGAGTCAGGCCCAACATGAGTCCTTTTGCATCTTCAGTTGTCCTGGTACTRAAGAAGGATGGCACGTTACGGATGTGCATCGACTACAGAGCGCTCAACAAGAAAACGATCAAGAATCGTTACCCCATTCCACGCATAGATGAGCTGATGGATGAGTTACATGGGGCAGTCTTCTTCACTAAGATTGATCTACGCTCAAGATATCATCAGATCAGCATCAGGGAGCAGGACATTGAGAAGACAACGTTCTGGTGCCATTTCAGACACTTTGAGTTTTTGGTCATGCCGTTTGGATTGACCAACGCATCAACCACTTTCCAGTCTTGCATGAATCGTATCTTTAGAGGACATTTGAGGAAGTACATCCCGGTATTCTTCGATGACATATTGATCTACAACAAGATATGGGATGAGCATCTAGCACATTTGGGGGAGGTCTTGGGTATTATGCAGGCACAGTCTTTATATGCCAAGGAATCCAAATGTGAATTTGTCATGAGAGAACTATTGTACTTGGGGCATATGATCAGTGGGCAGGGAGTACAACTTCATCAGGAAAAGATCAGGGCCATTTTGGATTGGCCAATGCCCAAGAATCTCATGGAGCTGAGAGGATTCTTTGGGTTATGCAGTTACTACAAGCAGTTTGTCAAGGGTTTTACATAGTTGGGAGCACCACTCACAGACTTGACCAAGAAGGGTGCTATTCATTGGAGAGAGGAGTTACAACAGACATTTGACAAAATGAAGGAGGTTATGAGCACCTGCCTTGTTCTAGCCCTTCCAAAATTCTCACAGCCGTTTATCTTACAGTGCGACGCATCAGTGGTGGGGATTGGAGCAGTTTTGATGTAGGGGGGCCACCCCATTGTGTTTGAGAGCAGAAAGCTCAATGAGTCGGAGAGACTCTATCCTATTTACGAGAAGGAGATGCTAGCGATCATGCATGCCTTAACCAAATTCAGGCAGTATCTGGTTGGCAACAGGTTTGTAGTGAAGACTGATCGTAACAGTCTCAAGTATTTCCTTGATCAGAAAGACCTCAGTGAGAGGCAACATAAGTGGGTCTCAAAGATCCAAGCGTTTGACTTTGACATCGAGTATGTCAAGGGAAATAGGAATATCTTGGCAGATGGCTTGTCCAGGAGGCCAGTAGGATGTTCGATGATGGACATCTGTACAGATTGGAAAGCTCATTTGTTGGTGGAATACTTCAAAAACAAATTTTCTTATGAGGTGATGGACGGACAGGTGATGGATGATAGATATGGGGTTCTTGATGATCTCATTTTCTACAAGGACCAGATCTACTTGGTTCCAGAATCCACCTTGAAGGGGAAAATTCTGAAGGTATGTCATGATTCGCTTACAGTAGGGCATCATGGGTACTTCAAAACATACAGGCAGATGAGGGAGAGATTCTCATGGAAGGGTCTCAAGGATGATGTGCTGAAGCACATACGAGAGTGCACGACTTGTTAGCAGAACAAGTCCGAGCAGACACACCCCGCAGGGCTACTACAACCTCTACCCATTCCAGAGCAGAAATGGGAGAGCATTTCCATGGATTTCATTACAGGCCTTCCTAGAGTGCAGGGCAAGGATTGTATATTTGTGGTGGTCGACAGACTGACCAAATTTGCACATTTCTTCGCCATACCCACAGACTATAAGGCCATATAGATAGCTGAGTTGTTTTTTAGGGAGGTATTCTGGTTGCACGGGTTACCCAGGCAGATAGTCAGTGATAGAGATGGGTGCTTCATCAGTGCATTTTGGCAGGAGCTTTTCAGGTTGACAGGCACAGAGCTAGCCACGAGTACCAACTACCACCTACAGACAGATGGGCAGACAAAGATCGTCAACAAATGGGTGGAGGGGTATTTGAGGAACTATGTGGAGGGGCAACAACACACTTGGGTGAGATGGTTACATATGGGTGAGTATTGCTACAACACAACTTACAATATGTCTATCAAGATGTCACCGTTCAGGGGCATTATATGGATACGATGCACCCTCCTTTATGGAGACTGTGCTTGGGGACAACAGGGTCCCGGGGGCCAAGGATTGGGTGGAGGAGTGTCAAAGGATTCTTCAATCAGTAAGGGAGAACTTGCAGTCAGCTTAGAACCAGCAGAAGATATATGTAGACCGACATAGAATTGAGCGCAGTTTTGAGGTAGTGGATTTGGTTTTTCTACGATTACAACCATACAGACAGTCCTCCTTGAAGAGGAGCAGAGCAGAGAAGCTGAAGCCGAAGTTCTACGGGCCATACAGAGTCATCAGGAGGATAGGCGAGGTGGCATACGAGTTAGAGCTACCGGAAGGTAGCAAGATTCATAACGTCTTTCACGTCTCTTGTCTTAAAAAGGCTGTGGGACAATAGGTTAGCATTTCAGAGGAGTTGCCACCTTTGGATGGGGAGGGTTAGTTGGAGCTAGTGCCAGAGGAGGTACTAGAGCAGAGAGAGCGCAGATTGAGGAGCAGGATCATCAGGGAGTGCTTGGTTAGATGGAGGCGTCTTCGAGTGGAGGATGCGACATGGGAGGGAGAGCATATCTTACAGCACCTAGGGTTGATGTTGCTTGAGGACAAGCAATCTCGGGAAGGGAGGACTGTGATGTCCCGTTCCCAAGAGTAGGCCAACAGGGAGTGACTTAGTAGTCTATGTGTTGCCGTAGACTGTAGTCAGGCACAAGCAGGGAACAAGATGGAGAAATAAGGAGGAATTGATGGCTAAATGATGAATTAAGCCAAAATACTTAGGAAAACTCACTTAAGCCTAAGTCAACGAAGAATTAGAATGAAAAGGTGCTAAAGGGGGACTTAATTAATTAATTATTCACCTTAGGAGGAAAAGCGCCTAGCTTAAGTTTGGTCAATAGTGAATTAGATTGGGAAAGGTATAAAGGGAGGAATTTGACATAATTCCTCAATATCAATTGTTATGATTTGATGTTGAGAGTTCCCGGAGGAGGAAGAGAGCCGACCTTACTGTTTTGTGGATTTTTGGAGGAAACCACCACCATTGATCGGTTTCGTTGTTGAGAGACACACCCTAGCCCATCGGAGATACCATCCAGGTATTTCACTGTACTTTTTAGGAGTATCCATTGCAGAGTGCGCAGCTCAGCTAGTGAAGGCGCAAGTCAGTTTGAGGGTTTTGAGAGCTGCACGAAATCCGAGTTCAGATTGCAGTTTCCTTCCAACCCATTTGAGATCCAGCCAGGGCGCTTCTATTGAGCCATCTATCGTCGGATTCTGACGGTGGAATCTTGCATATTGCCTCATCCAACCATTTAGGGCGCAACTCTTTCGAACAAACATTTGGGGTGTCTTGCAGAGTATCAGAGAATATCCGAGCAATTCCTTTCGACCCAGTTCTGCATTTGGCGAGACGATCGTTTTGAGCTATATAGCATCAGATTCCTTTGGTGGAATCCTTTGGGGTGCATCTAGTGTCCCGGGAGGTGCGCAAACCCCCCAGGGGTCCAGATCCAGTGCTTCAGAGACCAGATCCGAGATCCGACACTCATCCATTTCAGTCTAGAGGCCAGGGCACTTCTATTGGAGCAGTTTCTAGTGCATTCTAACGGTCCATTCTTCCGGACGAGTTTTCCAGTTGGTAGCGGTTACCGAACTTCTCTGGTATTGCATATTTTGCCGATCTATCCGTGCATGCATCAGATCTGCTATCATCTTCTGATCACGGGAATTTTATGTTATTTGCTTGTATTCCAGTGATGATCCATGAGATCTAGCTGATGTTTCTATTCTATATTTCCAGTAGACTATTGTATTTCCATGCTTGAACCGTATAATACATGATATTGGGTAGTTGATGTTCTTTACTTCTGCATGCGTCCTTTATATGCTGTAAAAACCATAAATATGCAACATGCACATGCTAAAACCAACATGCACATCCAATAACCCACATGCACATGCAATAACCATCAAGATCTCAAACATACAACGAAAATGCATCCAGAAACCCCCAGTGTATCAGATCTACAAGACCGAACAATAGATCAGTAGCAAATATCTTGATCAGCGGGATCAGGGATATTTCAATGCCTAGACCACTAAGTCTTCCCAGACCTCTTCATCAAGAGGTGGGGGACATTACAGTTCAAAACCCTAAGGTGCACAACATTAGGGACTAACATACCTCATGGTGACGATGGCTTACTGTCTCTCATACTCTGGTTTTTTTGAATGTGATGAGCCTTGGGGTGGCTGTTGTGTTGCCATTTGTGGACGTTCTGATCATCATCATGTTCGGGATTATGTTCCCCATTGCGGGCCATGAGACATGATTTCCTCTAGTTACCCCTAGGCATGGGGGGGTAACAAGAGTCATACACAAAGATCTTCAAGCACAACCTTGTCAACACTAGAAAGCTTTTGAGCATGGTTAAGAGTGTGCCATGTGTGCCATTGCTAAGTGGTTTGATTCCACTGGTCCTTCTAAAAAGACAAACCTTTCCTAGCCAACCTTTACCTGCAAAATTTGGCAAGAGTTCAATCTAACCCCCTGAAAATTGGAATGTCCAGATTGGCCAAGATGCTAGATTACAAGTGTCCCAGGGCCCCTCAAACTGCGAACAGAGAAATCCACAAACTCCTTGCCAAGCTGCCCATATCCTCTTCAGTGGAACTGAACCTACGATCACAAATGCTTTAGCAATTCTGATCAGTGTTGTCACACTCTTTTCTAACCCGAGTCTCACCGAGTCTTGCTGAGTCACCACTGAAAAAAGTAACTCCTAGAGACTCTTCTATTTGTAGAAAATCCAGGTCCTATCAGCAAGTCTTCTTGGTCTGTCTTTGACCAAGCTAAGACACTGAGTTTTCTGCTGTCATAAAATGTTTTACTGCTGTTTTATAACAGCCATCTGAAGTTTTAGTTTAGCTGATTTGTTATGGTTGTTGTTCAGTGATTGGGTGCCCTTGCAAGTAGTT
>JZKD02S1674488.1:821092-843278 GCA_000966675.3 Picea glauca
CTTAAGGAGGGCGCAAGGGCAAAGGAGAGGCTCATTATTCACTCATTTGTTCACTTGGAGAGTTTGAGAGAGAGCATGAGGATGAGGTTGGAGGCTAGAGTTGAGGAAAGCTTGGGTGGTTCTATCCATGGAGGAAGCCACATAGCTGAGGTCCTCATTTATTTTGTGGAATGGTTCTTGCTTGGAGGAGGGGCGCACTTGGTGAGGGGGGCGCATCATTAGCAGGGCTTGGAGGAGGGGTGCACTTGGTGAGGGGGGCACATCATCAGCAGGGAGGACTTTCAGAGCTCAGTTTGCGGTGAGGTCAGTTTCAGAGTACCATGGGAGGGTTTCTCCATTGGAGCTTTCATTCAGCAGAGCGCTTCAGTTCAGTGGTCTAGACAACATTTGTGGAGGGCGGACCATCCTAGGGTGCACTTGCTTCAGTTGGGCTTGTATTGCAGCTTGGTTCAAGCTGCTCTTGTATCAGGTTCTTTTGTTTATTGTACTTGTTGTATTCCACCTTCTATTCTCCACATATATACACTCATATTCCAAACTGGTTTTCCCCGGGGGGTTTATCTAGGGTCATGTTGACCAAAAATACCTTTGTTCATTTTCATGTATGCTAGTGTTTAGAAGATCATTATTTCAGCACTAAAATATTTCTAGGTGTGTTATATAGCTTATGGTATGCATGTGCTAACATCTTGTGACAAAAATACATGCTAGAGCACCTTAATGGCCTATGTAACCGTAACAGAAAAACAAAGAAGTTATTGAATAGTTTGCTGTCATAAAATAACAACAAACCCTTGTTTGACAGTTGAAACTTAGAGCCAACTTGAGGTCAAAGACAAACCTAGTTGGCAACTTGTTAGGACCTGGAAAATCTTCATTTATAACATAAGTGCACTTTATGAAATAAAGTCCCTTTAATAAAAAAACCACTTTATTACAACTTCATAAAAACCCATTACAAATTCAAGTGCCCAGTAGTGGAAATGCAAGGTCACTTCCGCATACAAGACAAAACATGCAGAGTACCTCCCTAGCTATAAAAGCTAACACTCCCTCTTAGCGAGGGATGTACTTCCTGCCATCACCATCATTCGGTCCCAACACATTGTTCGTAGGAGGAGCTCCCTCTGAACCTAGAGCCATCCCCAACTGTTGATTTTTCATTAAGCTAGGCTCAAGCATGAAGTTCATTCCAATTTTAGCATTTTACTTGAACCATAGACAATTGTAGTTACACCATAAACAATTTGTTGCAGTAACCAAGATCACAAGAAGAAACACCATGCACAAGTACACAAGAAGTATCCTGAGAAACCCTTCTCAACAAGGGAAGAAAACCCAACCAATCCTTTGTTATATTCTTCAAGAGAAAGACCTCCCACACCATAAACCTAGCACACAAAAGGGTGCTCACAAAACCTAGAAGCCTAGCGCCTAAGAGAGGTGCACACTTCAGCCCAAGAACAAGTACTTGCTGAAATTTCCATCTCACACTTGTTTTGTGTTTCCTCAATGGGAGATCACCTTTATTTATATTAGACTGGACATATCAAAAGTAGTGTCTATTGGCACAACAAGGATGACCTCAATAACTCAAAATATAATTAATAATTACCATATTAATTATCTTTTATCTTTTACATTAATTATATTTCATTTTATGGTGGGGCCAACATGTACCCTTTACATCACAAATAGGATTACATGTAAGTCTGACTCTTCGACAATATAGCAAAGGATCTCATACACCCACTAGTGCTCAACCACTAGGGGCACGTCCAAATATGCTTAGCCACAGGGACATCCAAGTCTCTATTTCACTGCGTCTCACAGGAGAATCATCAGAATATACACTCACTAGTGCTCAGCCACTAGGATCACGTCCACGCTCAGCCACAAGAACGTCCTACTCAGTAGATCTCTATCTCACTGTGTCTCATAGGAGAATCATCTGGAGTATCACATCATCTCAACTGTCTACACAGAGGAGAATAGTAAACCCATCACATGGGCTCCTTCACCCCTCACAGGGGCACACATCGTTTCATCTCTGTCTCAGGGAGAATGACACACCCAACTCATGGGCTTCCTCACCCCACAGAGGGGCACACAATGTTCCATCCTCGTCTCAGAGAGGAACCACACACCCATCTCATGGGCACGCCCAACTCATGGGCTTCCTCACCCCACACAGGGGCACACAACGTTCCTTCTTCGTCTTAGAGAGGAACAACACACCCATCTCATGGGCACATCCAACTCATTTGTTCTCTCTGAGGCTGACTCACTCAATCTGTGTCCTGGAGGATGTCTCATGCAGCTGTAATCACCAACACTCCCTCTCAGCTAGGGAGGCATTCTCCACCAGGCCAAGTCTCTCACGGACGTACTTGAACTTCGTTTTGGCAAGCGGTTTCGTGAAGATATCTACAATTTGCTCATGGGTAGGAAGGTACTGCACGTGTACTACTTTCCTCTGCACCATGTCTCTGATATAGTGATATTTTATCTCAATGTGTTTCGATCTATCATGAAACACAGGGTTCTCAGAGAGCTTCACACAACTCTGGTTATCACAATGGATAGTGGTAGGATCCATCTCATGATCAAATAAATCTGTCAAAAGCTTGCGAAGCCACACTGCTTCGCGGACTGCTACACTCAATGCTATATACTCTGCCTCTGCGATACTCAAGGCCACAGAGCTTTGTTTCCTGCTGCACCAGGAAACCATGGCAGACCCCAAAGTAAAGCAACAACCGGAGGTGCTCTTTCGGTCCACTGCGCTCCCTACCCAATCTGCATCAACATATCCATGTAACCTCAGGTCTACACTGGAGGCATATCTCAGGCCATATCCAAATGTGCCTCGTAGATATCTCAATACATGCTTTGCTTCTATCCAGTGAGTCTGTCTCGACTGACTCATGAACTGACTAAGTACATTCACTGCATAGCATGTATCAGGTCTGGTGTTAACCAGATCCATCAGTGATCCAATCAGTTGTCGGTACACATGTGGATCAATCTCATCTGAATCGGAAGAAGCCTCGTTCATCTTCTTCAAGTTCATCATCATTGGTGTAGGCATGTATTTGCAGTCCATTATTTCGAATATTTCCACTGTATATTTTCTTTCACTCAGGAAAATCTCATCAGTTCTTTTTGCCATACTTCTAGTCCCTAGAAGTAGTGCAACATACCCAGATCCTTCATCTTGAAAACAAAAGTCAATGCTTGCTTGCATTCAATAATGAGTCTTTTTGAAACGGTAAGGAATAAATCATTCACATACAGGACCAAGATCAGGCACTCGTTGCCAACAATATCATAATATAGGTTTGGATCAACAACACTTCTTGCCGAAATCCAAACTCATCAAAAATCTATCCATCTTCTCGTACTCAACACGAGGTGCCTGCTTTAGTCCATACCGGATTTTCTTCAACCTGTACACATGATTTCTCATCGTATGTCACGAATCCCTTTGGCTGCTTGATGTAAACTTCTTCCTCAATCTCACCATTGAGAAAGGCTGTCTTTACATCCATCTGATGTGGTTTCCAACTCATGGATGATAGTACGGATAGAAGTGTATCGGGCTACTAGAGAAAATGTCTCATCACAGTCAACTCCCTCTGCTTGTGAGAATCCTTTGGCTACAGATCTCGCTTTGTATTTCTTGACACTTCCATTAGCTGCATGCTTGATCTTATAGATCCACTTGGAAGTCACCACAGACTTCCCTTCTGGTCTCGAAACAATATCCCATACGTCATTCTTCAAGATAGTCTGGTATTCTTCTGTCATGGCATCTTGCCATACCTGTTCACCTGTCGCTTCTCCATGACATGAAGGCTCAGAATCAATGATGTGGCTCATGGCTGAAAGGTAGCTCGAAAATCTCTTTGGTCTCTTGCTCTCTCGGGATGTGCCTTGAGGGGCTTGTATGTCCCTTTGCCTCCTGCAGAGTTTGTCGAGTCCAGAAAGGCCTTTTATGCCCTACTACAATATCTCTAGGCATATCAACTGGAGGAACTGGATCAGCTGGAGCAACTGGAATAATGTCTATCTCCCTCTGAACTGCTGAAGGGGGAGAAGGTATCGTCTCATTGTCAATCTCCATCTGAGATTCTCTGGATCTTTGAAAGGCTATGTCTTCTTCAAAGACAACATCTCTACTTATCTCAATCTGTCTCTGACCAGGGATGCAAATCCGATATGTCTTCGAAGATTCATTGTATCCCATAAATGTATCCTTTCTCCCTGAAGGGTCTAGCTTGGACCTCTTCTCTTTGGGTACATGAAAATACATTGGGCACCCGAATATCCTGAAGTGTACAATCTCAGGCTTCACTCTGGTGAAGGCTTCTTCGGGAGTTGTGTTGTTCAAAATCTGGTGAGGACTCCTGTTCTGAACATTTACTGTTGTCTTGCATGATTCTGCCCACAGAATCATAGAAAGACTCTGATCATGCATCATTGCATTGGTTGCCTCAATGATGGTTCTGTTCTTCCTTCTTCTCAATTAGTTTTGACTCCCTCTGAGTCAAGTGACTCCCTTTGAAGTCTGAAGGATAACCATCTTCCTTTGTTGTTAACCTGCCTGGAGTCTTCACTTCTAGTGTGTTGTTCCTCTGAATGCACTGAGATCCCTCTAGATCCATGACTTCAACAAAGGTTCCTTCCTCCTGCAAGTACTCTCATGACAATGATACAAATAATATATACAAGAGCATACCTGAGGGTGCTAAAAAGATTTCTCCAATGGCACCTGACTGATCTTTGTCCTCTGACATCTTCATGAAGAAGGTAGCCATGGTGTCACCATATTTTTAGATTCTTCACAAACCCTTGCTAGCTGGGCTAGAAAACCTAACGACTAGGCTAGGCTAGCAACCTTGGGTTTTGTTGGGCTTATGATTGCCAACAATAAGCGTTAAGAGAGTCACAGGAATACTGGTGAGCTGAAAAAGCTCCTTTAATGAGCTGCAGAAACCCTAAAACCAAAAATCTGTAGAAAATTGCGAAATCCTAGAAACCCTAGGGCCAAAAACAAAAAATGCTCGAAAATGCAATCCGACACTTGCTGGAGGTGCTCTGAAGGAGGCCGTACACTCCTGTACAACGTTTATCCCCAACGTCCAAGTTTAAGGTGTTGAAACACCTCAGAAAAGGAGGGCCGTACAGAATTGTAGCAAACCCTAGAGGGCCGTACGGAACTGCAGAAGAAGAGGACGACTAGCTTTGAATGCTTGTGGATTGGGTTCTTCAAGGCCTATGCTCTGATACCATTTTGATTTTTCCTTAAGCTAGGCTCAAGCATGACGTTCATTCCAATTTTAGCATTTTACTTGAACCATAGACAATTACAGTTACACCATAAACAATTTGTTGCAGTAACCAAGATCACAAGAAGAAACACCATGCACAAGTGCACAAGAAGTATCCTGGGAAACCCTTCTCAACAAGGGAAGAAAACCCAACCAATCCTTTGCTATATTCTTCAAGAGAAAGACCTCCCACACCATAAACCTAGCACACAAAAGGGTGCTCACAAAACCTAGAAGGCTAGTGCCCAAGAGAGGTGCGCACTTCAGCCCAAGAACAAGTACTTGCTGAAATTTCCAAACTTACACTTGTTTTTTGTTTCCTCAATGGGGAAATCACCTTTATTTATATTAGACTGGACATATCAAAAGTAGTGTCTATTGGCACAATAGGGCTGACTTAAATAAATCAAAATATAATTAATAATTACCATATTAATTATCTTTTATCTTTTACATTAATTATCTTTCACTTTATGGTGGGGTCGATCTGTACACTTTACATCACAAATAGGGTTACAGGTAAGTCTGACTCTTGGACAATATAGCAAGGGATCTCATACACCCACTAGTGCTCAACCACTAGGGGCACGTCCACCTGTGCTCAGCCACAGGGACATCCAAGTCTCTATCTCACTGCGTCTCACAGGAGAATCATCAGAATATACACTCACTAGTGCTCAGGCACTAGGATGACGTCCACCTGTCCTCAACCACAGGAACGTCCTACTCAACAGATCTCTATCTCACTGCGTCTCACATGAGAATCATCTGGAGTATCACATCATCTCAACTCTCTGCACAGAGGAGAACAATAAACCCATCACATGGGCTCCTTCACCCCTCATAGAGGTACACATCGCTTCATCTCCGTCTCAGAGAGAACGACACACCCAACTCATGGGCTTCCTCACCCCACACAGTGGCACACAACGTTCCATCTCCGTCTCAGAGAGGAACCACACACCCATTTCATGGGCACACCCAACTCATGGGTTTCCTCATCCCACACAGGGGCACACAACGTTCCTTCTCCGTCTTAGAGAGGAACAATACACCCATCTCATGGACACACCCAACTCATTGGCTCTCTCTCAAGCCGATTCACTCAGTTTGTGTCCTGGAGGATGTCTCACGTAGCTGTAATCACCAACACCAACACCTGCACAGAACTTGAACTAGAAGACATCTTCCTGACAACTACTCGGTACCCTGAGCTCGTCGGAGAATCCATCCTCCCACTCTGAGCTGTTGTTCCCTCACACCGGTTGAGCCTCCTGCCAGTCCTCTGAAGAGACTCCCTCTCTTCCCTCAGAATGCAAGATTGAATCCTTGGTACCACTGTAGTCTCAGGATCCTCCTACTCCTCATTCGATGCTGAATCATAACCTGAAGGTTGTTCTCACAACATGTACAACCTATCCATCCGATCACCAATCAGTTGTGGTTCAATTGGATCTACTCCCTCCCTGTAGATAAAGACATGTCCCCTCTTGAACAATGTACAATATCCAACATCTTCCAAGGCTGAGACCGAGAGCAGGTTAACCCTCAACCCCAGAACAAATAGAAATCCATGAACCTCTAGGAGTCCTCCATGCTCGAGTCAGAATCTAACCCTTCTAACTCCACGTACAACTCGTGCCATACCTCCTTCACTCTCCACCAGTCGGTCAGGACCTGCCTCTGTGATAATAAGGAATACACGCCATATTCCCGTCATGTGACAAGAGGTTGCACTGTCAACAATCCACCTGTTATCACCTCCAAGTCCACCACTACCGACATTGGATACTAGAGTGACCAAAGAAAAGTCGATATCAAACTTGGATGAAAAGTCCTCCACAGGTGTTGTAGCAATTGTATCAAGCCGCTCCTGTTCCTTGTTCTTCTTCTTCTCAAGACACTGAGAAGCAAGGTGCCCCAATTGGTTAAAATAGTAACATTTGAATTTACTCAAGTCCCTCCCGAAATTTCCTTTCTTCTTCCCCTTTCCCTTTGCAACAAGAGAAACATTCTCTTCACCAGCTCCATCTGCCTTCTGTCCACTGCCCTGAGATCCTTCCCGGATCTTCTCTTGAGTGAAATCGTTCCACAGTCTGCTCCAATTGGGAAGATGCTCACGACCCACCACACACTTCACGAAGATTTCTCATTCCTTGGTGAAGCCTTTCAAGGCTATCCTCACCAACTCTGAATCCAAAATGACCTCCCAACTGCAGCCAACTCATCTTTCACTTGAGCTACCCGGGTAAGATAAGAAGCCACACTCTCACCCTTACCCATCTTAGTATCATGCAGTTTATCCTTCAAGGCCATCTTCCGGTTTTCATTCTTCGCCTCGTACAAGTTTTATGGTGCATCCCACATCTCTTTGGTTGTCTTCTTCTCAGCCAAGTGTGGGATAAGGTGGTCCTTTACCCCATCCAGAATAAGCCTCTGAGCTTTGGCCTCCTTTAACTCATGTAATCCAAAGCTATAGGGTCTACTGTGGGAGCAACAACTATGGTACTGACAAAGGTCGAAATTTTGTTCCCCCTGAGAATAGTTGACATCCTGACTTTCCATTGCAAATAGTTGGAAATTCCGTCCAACCGGTCCTCATACCTGATGCAAACAACCATCTCCCTGTCAACTGTTCAATGGAAAACAAACAATCAAGTTTCTCCCCTTCAAATCTTGCCCAAAAATAGCACTGCTCATTGTAACTCAGAGCTCAAGCTTTGATACCATGTAGAAATTTAATGTCAAATTCAACATGCACAAATTCTGTCATACACTTAGCAACCTAGAGATAACTCTCATCTATGAACTCTGAGATGCAGTAAACCCACATTCAAAAAATATCATAAGCAGAAATACACATTGCTAAGAACTTTTGTAGTGGAATAAAATCAATGAACAATAATCACACATCCATGTAATACTTAGAAATTTAGGCAACCAGCCAGGGAAAACCCCAATGTAGGGAAACCCAAAAAGAGAGATTTTATTAGCTTCAGGAAAGTTATATCAGCAGCAAGTTACATTTTCCAGCAAGAGAATATCATCTCTTACAAGTTACAATGCTCAACAGTCCCACAATAATCTGCCTAGAAACCCATGCCAAATCTGTACTGCTGTACGACCCTCCTTTACTGAACAACACCTTGAAAAATGTGCCAAACAGAAGCTGTACGGTCTGCTCCTATATGGTCCTGCTGCAGCAAGAAACACTCCAAACATCCTCAAAATTCGTGCCCACAATCTGCGTCGATTTCTGTGCCCTCTTCCTTGCTATACGGATTGTACGCATCTGTACAATATGGCCTCCTCTCATCAATAAATATCATCCACTTTTAAATGGAAAATTTCCTTGGGAAATGTGCCCAATCTCCCTTGGGAAATGCGCCCAACTTGCTGCCCTTTCCTCTCCTTCTCAAAGCTCTCTGAGATATCTCTCAATCTCTTCTTCTCTTATTTTGCACACTACCCAATGCATTCTCTTATAATCTGAAAGTGACCTTTCACCTTCCAAGTGTCTTTTCACCTTTCCCATCCCTAAATCCAATGGCCAAGATCTAATCTTCCCTTTACATGATCAAGGGACATGATTCATTCCCTCCAAAATAAATCACTTAAAATATTAAAGTACAAATTCACTTTATAAGATAAGTGCATTTTATGAAATAAAGTCACTTTAATATTAGAAGGTACACTTAATAAAAAGTCACTTTAATAAAGGAACCACTTTATTACAACTTTATAAAAACCCATTACAAACTCAAGTGCCTAGTAGTGGAAATACAAGGTCACTTCCACATACAAGACAAAACATGTGGAGTACCTCCCGAGCTATAAAAGCTAACATTATTTGTCAGTATATTTAACAAGGTATATCCACTGTTTCTCATGTTATATCTTCTTAATGTTCTCAATTTTGCTCGGCTCAAGTTTAAATTTTAATGCATGGGTTTATGGCTTAAAACTCTTTGTACCTAGCAAGACGTTATGATGAGTGTTTCATTCAACTTTTGCTATCCCATTAAGCTGTTTCTTTTTCTTTCTCTTGAAAATGCATCGTACATTACATTAAGGATCAATTTGCCTATCTATCAATAGTAACATGTTTAGGCTCCATAAAGTGGTCACACTAGATTCCCCTACCTACATAAGTACAGAGAGCTAGCATATCCACCTTGTCTCCACCTGAAAGAGAATCTATATCTTTCTGAAAAGTGGCCATTCTGGCTTGAATCTGAATAGCCATGTCTGATTTGAATATATAAACTTCTGCCAGATTGAGGGGCATATTCACACTTGAAAAGTTGCATGACTGTGGTGATTCGATAAGAAGGAAATGCAAGTTAATATGACCGCAGCCCACATAAACCTCCCAGGCCACCATATATGGAGCTTGGAAAGGTAATCAAATTTATTAAAATAGATTTACGAATAAACTTGAATATCAGTTCAAATTTTAGACAAGCTTCCTGTGGAAATTTTAAAGATTGATCCTCCACACGTAAGACATAGGACATACTCCTCCCAGCCTACCATATATGGAGCTTGAGGTAATAAAATTGATTAAAATAGCTTTTAGTGTAAGCTTGAATATTAGATCAGATTTAAGAAAATTTGTATTGTGGTTATTTTAAAGATTGATCCTCCAGACCTAAGAAATAAGACATACTGCTCCTAGCCTACCTGTTAGTGCTTGAAATTTTCCTCTGTGTTCTGTCACAAAACCACCAAGGATATCTTGGGTGTAACAACAGAAAAGTAGCCTACTGTCACCTCAGCTAGCTTTCTCTCTTTAGGCTAGTGCATGCAAGCCTCAGGGGGTATCCCTAGAAAAACTCAAAATTAAAATATTCAATGATATGAGTAAAAGATGTTCGGTGCCTTAGTCAATTAGATGAATGGAGAAAGAGGAGAAGAAAATCTGCAAGATAGACTTGTTAATCCTAATCATGTAACCTTTTTATTAAGAAAATTGCCACAATGAAACATTAGCAAACTGGAAAGTCATCTAATGGATTGAACATTCTTCATAAAAGAGTAGGTCCATTGGTCAAAAGAGATCCTTGCATTACCAACATGGAGTACAGTTCACAAGCTGATAGATCCTTTGATCAACTTTTCAAGCTCACTAAAATCAATCCTCTATGCCGCTGCAATATTTCCAAGTTGACAAGAGAGAGAGAGAGAGGTCTCACGGACAACTGGTCAACTCTTACTCGCCTCTCCATCTCTTATATAATGAGTATGGAAAGTACATTGAATATATCTCAAAATAGAATGTAACTCCCATTTGCTAAGAATAGGCTGCATGTGGATTATGTAACTACCCAGGTGTAACATCCTCTCAAGTTGCTAATGATAGGGAAGTTAATGCTGATTTAACTCCCTAAGAAGTGTGCCCTATAGCTGCTATGAATAGCCTCCAACAAAATGCATTCAATTCTGCCAAGAGTGAATGTTTAGGGCTAAGAATAGCCCTTAGGTGGGTGCACCCTCCCTCAGATCTGCATCCATGAAAACACCTTGTAAAGTCTCCAAGTATAGCACATGAGCTCGGTTGAAAAAAAAAAGAAATTGACTTTATGTTTTTATTGCTTTTATTTTTCCTTCATCTACCAAGGGGGCTTTAGTTTAGGGTAGATGTAGTTCATGTTGTGTGTTTCTTTTCATGCATCTTGATTGTGTTTTCTCATTTACCCGCTTTCAGTTATTGCTTGATCATACATATATAAGTAGTTGCAATTTTGATTTGATATAAAAAAAGGAGAAAAAGAAAAAGAAATTGACTTTATGTTTTTATTGCTTTTATTTTTCCTTCATCTACCAAGGGGACTGTATCCCGCTTCTCGTCTTTACTAATGCTCTTATGTTAGAATGTAGCAGGAATTTTTAGGTTTGATGCAGAGTGCAAATCTTGGAGTTCCAGAGATTGTTAAGGTTTTCATGCACTCTACTCTGAGCAAATCTCCCCATGTTCGAGTCGGATGTTACCCCCTCACTTCTAGGGGTAACTAGAGGAGATTTTTCTCCATGATCCACATTTCAAACAGTAGTTTTGGTGATGCCATTCCAGACTCTCCAAAGACAGTTTCCCACAAATGCCTTCCATTACATGCTTAGCTCAACTCACTCATATGACATCGTGCATTACACATTGAAGTATATTGTTTTGACATTTCATATTGAGTGATAATGTCAATACTTGAGGCATGAAAATGGTGATCATGGGTTGAATTGGATAATAAATCATGATTCTTTGAATTTATACTTTTTTCCTTGTCTCACCTTAGTAGTCATCATTATCTTCTAGTCCAATGTTGTCACTCTTGGGAAAAGTTGTACTACTGGTGGGCCTTAGTGGGGGTAATGTGTCCATATCCCTTACCATGAATAACATATTCCATCTATGCTTTATATGTTGTCCTTTCTTTTGGGTTGGTTGTTACATGTATCCTAAAAAGGTCCATGCTTCAAAATCCCATGAGAAGAAGGGGCTTGAATGCCTGAGGTTGATGCAACTTTATAAAAAAGATACAGAAAGAGAAAAAGCCCTAATTCAAAATGTCGGACAAAGAAACAAACAAGAAAAGCAAAGTATTAAAAGCCAAGAAAGAAATGAAGCACTCTACCCCCTCATTAAGAGGCCATCACCCCGAGTCTTATGCAATGAATGCATACCTTACAAAAGGACTTAGCAAATCCAATGTCAAAAGCCAATAAAAAAGGTTAAAGCTATAAAGAAAAAGACAAGTAGGGGTTTGAAAATGTCGAGGAAAGGGTACCTCATTGCCTAAGCGCTCCTTCTATAAAGGTGCTCATGAGGTTGACTATCATACATGGCCTTGCATGTCAATGAAAATCCATCCATGAAGTAAAATCCAATCCATACCATATATCGTTTCACATACTTATTGATGGGTTCGTTGGGACATGCTTCTTAGTTTGGGTACTGACACACCTAATAGGGGGTGATAATGATCTTCCCATACCTTGACTTGGAAAATTGTATAACTTTGTAAGCTAGTGTTAAGTTTGAAGAGGACAATTTGTGAGATCTATCTAATGGATTTTGTATTAACATGACTCACTTTATATGTTATGTTTGGATTGTGTAACTCGTCTCTAGTCTTCATGATGCATTGGACCACATGAGTCCCTCCTCGGATGATGGATTGCACATAGCCACAGGCTTGGTTGACACCTGGATCCTTTGGAGGAAATGAGGGGATATTAGCACACTTTTATGGAGGTCATCCCCACCACTTGAGAAATGTCGTTCCACACTTCTAAGAGGATGTTGAGCCTTTTGATGACAAGGCTCCCTTGATGAGACAACCTAGCACACATGGGGTATGACATTGAGCCTCTTGGTTATGGGGCATTGCATCATGATGATGATTTGATGGAACGTCTCCACCTTCTCTAGAGGACGTTGGATCTTTGCTTGAGGATGTTGCACTTGGAGAGAGGATGTTGCACCATTTCATTGATAATGGTACCTCTTGATGATGGGACGTGTCACTTAGATGATGAAGGGGCACCTTGATGTGTTGTTTGGGCTCTTTGATGATGATATGACACCTTTTGATGAGATGTTACACCCCTTGGAGGCATGAGACACCTCTTGGAGATGAAACGTTGCACCCTTTCATGGCAATGTTTCACTTTTGTGCTAGATCTCTTATATAAATAAGAGAAGCACTTCTCACTTGTAAATCATTGCTACTTGTGGAGATATATCACTAATTGTCTACTTCTACTTGCTCTCTTATGAAGAATGTTATGGATGGTTAGTTAGAGAGATTTTTTGAGGAGATATGCTTGTGGATTCTCTACTACAACTTGGATGATCATTGTTAGGGCTTTGATGGATGAAAGATATATTGAATAAGTGGTCTCTTTTCATCTTTTGGTTATGTTTGTGAATGCATTTAAGTAGAATGTTGTTTGTCTAGTGTTGGCTAAGCATTCTCTTGGATTATTATTGAATGAACCCTTCTTATCAAAGCTGTTGGAAGGTGTCTAGTGGAGAACCTTCCATTGATTTATCCCTTATCAGTTTAGGAGGATCTCCTAGGGTTAGTAGTGGACAACCTCTAGGTATCACCCTAAAAAAATCCACACATTTCTCTCCAAAGGGATCCTTAATTGACCCCATATGCCCCCCAAAAAGAGTAGGCACTAATATTTTCTCCCAATAGTCAATCATTGTTTTCTGAATTATACTTTATTTTGTTGTTTTAGGGTTAATTTAGGGTTTTATTACAGCAATTTTTTATTTACAGCAATTAAAGACTAAGATGTTTTGGCATTTTGGCATATTGTTGACCCAATAGACATTGTCAAGACCCTAATTTATATTTCTGAAGTGTTATAACAACCTTCTAGGGAAAAACGTCTAGGGTTTTAGGGCTGTTTATTGCTCTTTAATTTTCTGATTTGTTGATAATTGAAACCCTAATTTAGCTCATTGTTTATCCATCTTTATTCATCGAATTATTGCATGTCAAAGGGCTGTTTTAATCAATGCTGTAAATCCCGCCTCGGGGAAAGTATCGGTGAGGGTCCGGAATGTAACTTCTCGGTGATATTGGAATATCTCAGAAAATGTCACAAGACAGGGGTCTATCTCGGAATATCTCGGATATATCGGACAAGGGTGTAACTCAGAATATCTTTGAATATCTCAGATATATCGGAGAGATTTACAACACTGATTTTAATTGCTGCTGTAACAACTTACTTTACTGCTGTAATTTTATATATTTTTTCACAGTTTTACAACAGCCCTAGACATTTTCTTCATTTTAGGTATTTGGGGAACCTCTTGAGCCTATATTTGACTTGGAAAACCTATTTAATTGACCTAGATCCTCATTACTTCAAATCTGAAAATTGTCTTGTTTCACCACCTCATTAATACTTTGTCTATCATTTTCATTGGTGGTATTTTGAGTAGTCACCCTGGGGCCCTAGACTTGATTTTCTTGCCTAGGGATTCTTGGAGGCTACTTGGAAGACTCCCTTGTGTTGGATACTATTCCTTCACTAAAGAGAGGAAATTTGTTGCATAGGTGACAGTGGTAACATCTTCCATGTTCCACTAGTCTTAGTGCCTTGTGAAGGCTTTCCACTTAGTGCTAGATTGTGTGGTAACACTTCATTAATGTCATGGGAGAGGAATGACAGTAGGTGCCCCCCCATTTACGCTTAGAAATCCTTCCTCCATTAATTCTCTGATGTTGGCCTAGAAGTCAGCCTCTCCATTTTGCACCCTTAGAATTTGAAAGAATGAGATATATTCAAAATGCGACACAAGTTAATCACCCTCTAAGACAGACGAGAAAGTCTTAGATTGTTCAAAGGGGTTTGGAAATACATCGATCTGATAACAATTGACGAGTCACCTATAAACGATGCCTGAGATACACCCTTCTCTTTAAGGATAGATAAGCCTTGAAACACTACTTGAACCTTTGCCTCATTATTGGATGCATACCCTAATCTCTAAGCAAAATCAATTTCTTTATTTCCATCGCAGTCATATATGACCCCTCCAGCACTTATCGCCCCTAAATGAAAAAATTATGCCCATAGCTGTAATGTTTTAGTGTCTAGTCTTAAGGATGACTGGAAGGTGGGCTTTGATTCACTTATGTGTGCACAGGGAGTGCAATGCAAGCCTCACACATTCAATCACTACATCTAGGTGCCCCCATGGCAACCTCAAGGGGCAGATTCCCTCATGAGAATTGAACCTTGGTCATTGGTGAAAAACTCCTCATTCCTCACTGGTGGATCCAACCCCGTTGGGATTTGTTTTCCTCTTTCTTATTGATAACTGTGATCTAATCTTTTATATTAAGAAAATCCCTTTCTTCCCACTTCACAAATGTTGGTTGTTGAAAATCCCACAAGAAAGCATACATAAGCCATTTCAATAAAAATCAAGAAAATTTCAGACTCTAGACCAAGGTTCATGATTCTCATGAAGATTTAGAACCATTATTATTTCTTTTGGAAAGCTTCTTTACTTCAAGATCAAGGACATTCAAAATGAATAGTACTGCAAAGACCCCATACCACATTTGACAAAAGCACATGGAAGCAAATAAGAGGTCAAGTGGTTGATGCTTTTGAAAACTAAAAGATAATAATTTTGATGTTTGGCACTTTTATGGCCAACCCCTTCAAATTTTCTTCCATGGATGACCCTGAAAACAGGGTAGTGTACTTACTGATGTATTTTTTAAGCTTAGGCCCAAGTTTTGAGAAACATTTTTTATTTTAAGGGGAAAAGTACTTTGTAATGTCATTTTCTTGCAAGTGAAGTTGTTGAAATCTATTTATAAATTTGCTTCAATTTTAATCATTTCAAATCAAGAAGTGTCTCGGTGGGAGAAAATTTAAAACATGGAAAACATCCAGTATTATAGAAAGGGCTAAATGCTTCCCTATTTCTCTTCCGACCTTGTTAAAAGAAACAAAATATGCATTTTATTGGATTAAGGGTGCTTAATGGGAAAGTTTATTATCTTTTGAAAACTAAAAGATAATAATTTTGATGTTTGAGTCTTTTATGGACAGCCCCTTCAAATTTTCTTCCGTGTATGACCTAAAAAAAGAATAATGTACTTATGTAAAACTATGTTTTTGAGGCTTAGGCCCGAATTTTGAGAAACATTTCCTACTTAAAGGAGAAAATACTTTGTAATGTCATTTTCTTGCAAGGAAAGTTGTTGAAACCTATTTAAAAAATTGCTCTGATTTTAAGCATTTTAAATCAGAACGTGTCAGGGTGGGAAAAATTGGAACATCAACTATTTAAAAAGGGCTAAATGATGCCCTAATTCTCTTCTGAACTTTAATAAGAGTAACAAAATATTCATTTTATTGGATTAAGGGTACTTAATGGGAAAAATTATTTTATTGTATGAAGTTTCGGGAGAAGTGGGAAAGTTTGATCCAATTTTAGTCATTCATGGGACTTAAATATGTCTTTCTTGCTTAACACTTCTATATAACACCTCCTTATGGATCTCCATGCATTATTATCCTTGTCAAAAGAGGTATTTTATGCATCAGCAATGAGCTTTTGTCAAGTGTATTCTTAGAAGAGAGAGGGATCTGACAAAGTGGTAAGTTTATAGGAAAATATAGAGAATGACAGATTGAAAGAAGCAGAAACTTTTATGCAGTATAATTATAGCTGATGTCATAAATCTGGTAAGATACCTTTGGTAGAATACTTAGCTACAATTGGTAGACTTAGTTATTAACTAGTTGAATATTTTGTACCAATTGAGGTAGATGAGGAAGGAATTGTGAAGTTGAACATCTCCTGAGATTTTAACGAAGAACTATTTCTAACTAGAGGACATTAAATGCAAATATACCCAAACATGAGTGAATGTTTTATACTCCTTGCATGCTTCTTATTCTGCCAATGTTTGTATATTACAAGTTTAATGTGATAATATGTGCTCTAGGATAAATACCTCATATTACAAAGGAGAAAACTCTAGTTCCATTTCATGGTATCTTTGTAGAAAAGGGATGAAGTTCTATCGAACACTGAATAACCAACCACTATGGCAGTTATTCACTATGTTTTGGTAGAAATTAAAATTAACTTGCTGTCGAGATTTCCCTTTGATGTTCATACATATATGATTTTTATATGGAATAACCTTATTTATCAATTCCTGCAAGTTAGATATGAATATCGGAAACCTCACCCCTTCTCCACATTCTTACTTACTGGTAAAATGTTTACTATCATTTGGAAGTTGTATGTTTCAGTGCCAAAATTCACCAATACTTCACCCAATATCATAAAATAAACTTATATCGATTTGCAAAACTGACCTTTGGATATAGCAGATTAAAAAGGCTATCTGCTTCAACCTACAGAACACAATATATATTTTTACTGTTACGATGTATACATAAGAATCATGATGAAGAAGGAGGTGACTTGAAAAATGAATATTGTAATAGTTAATGATTTTATCTCTATTGACACTATTCTATACACAATGTTTAATGGATTTCTAGGAGACTTGCTTCTTATATCATATTTGAAGAGGACGGTTTATGGGATTTTACCATACCATAAATAATAATCCATGTTGAAAGTGTCTATTAACCAGGTAACTCTTTTTCACTTCGAGGATGAAATTCGATCTGGAGCTACAGATGTCGTGTCCACATTAAAAAATCAAGCTGCCCTTCATTTGATGATGTTGACGGGTGATCATGCATCAAGTGCATCACGGGTTGCCAAGGCTGTTGGTATTGATGAGGTTTATTCTGGTCTTAAGCCCGAAGATAAGCTCCATCAAGTAAAAGCTCTGTCACGCAATGGGGGTGAGTAATATTTTCAATTTAGAGCTGTTAATTTTACATGACATCTTGGGTTTTTTCTGAAGCATTTGTAAAATTTATTACATGCATTACAGTGCAAATATGCTTGTGCATTCCACATTATTTCTAAAATTTGGAGTTGCAAGGCTTTCCTCTTCATTTGATTTTTATCCTTTTCTATCCACACTTAACACGGTCCCTATGATATCCCAGCTTTAGCCTTTCTGCTTGACAGACTGAACTCTGCCTTTTGTACCGTATTTGTGGTGTTCCTCTACCTTGTGGCCTCTCCGTTTCTCTTCACAAGCCCATTTCCATTATTAAATTTTAATCACATAAAGTCAGTTTCTCTTCTTTAGTGATTAGTTCATCAGCATTTGAGCAACATCAATAGTGCATATACATTTATCTAGTTCATGAAGTGGCATTACCCAATGTAAAAAACTTGGTATTTGATGTGTGCTCACTCAAATCTTTGACTTCTATTCAATAGCAAGTAGAGTACCCGGTTGATCTTACAAGGATATGGGATTATGATGGTTGACAACATGATTATGAGGATGCGCTTCCTTTGGAGGTTTTATAGGATGATGCAAAGAGCATCATAGAAGATGGCACCTTGGGGACTCTTGCCCAGGACTAAACTTGCGGGTTTAGTTCATCTCTCATTCAATTAGCATCAAACAAAACCCATATAGACTGGGATCTTGAATTAGATTACTAGTCTACTAGACTCTAGACCTATTTGGATTTTGTAAATTCAAAGTTGTAAATTTTGTTAGTTGATAACATATGGTGCAAAGAACATACTTTAAACTATATTCTTTTGTAAACTTGGGACTTGTTGAGCACCTATTTCAATTAGGTGTCAATGTCATGTATCATGAAGATATGTACCTTGTGGTACAACAAGTTTGAAGACTTATGGCTCAGGAAGACAATTTTCCTCTCCAACACTTCTTTCTGTGTCCACGGAATGTCCACTCCCTTGCCTGGGATAATTTTGTAATATGTTAGCATAGGTCAAGTTTTATTTAATTTCTTAGGACTTTATCATTAGGGAAGTCCTTTCATCGAGTATTTTTTTTCCTCAAGTAATTAATCTTGCTTTTCAGCGATTTTAATTACTCTTGAGTTTTTCACTCAATAATACTCCAAAGTGGTGAAAGGAGCTCTAATGATAGATCCTAGTGTGTGACTAAGGTCTAAATATGTTGAAAATGACCCTGCTATACATTTCATAGAGTTTTGCAGAATTTGTAATGTCCCCACTTTGGGACATCATTACATTACAGAGGGTTATGATGACTAGAGTAGCCAGATGGAGGTTATAGCGAGTACAAAGACTATTGAGAGGTATTTTGGGGTCCGACTTGCATCGCTCATCCCATTTCATCATTATGATCCATCCCGCACAAGTTGGCTTTGGTTTCGTTGCATTCCGACGATTTCCACGATTTTGAGTATTTTGAGCTATAAGTTAATTAAATTCACTGAAGAGGTCATTTTGGGCACAATACTTGGAGGAATCTCTCAATGTAATAGCTCATTGGAATCGGGAGGAACAAGACTACAGGATAGGATGATGAGAAGTGACTTTTAGTGGCCAGGGAAGCCACTAGGAGAGATAAGGCGCTTTTCAGAGGTAAAAAGGTTAATTAATTAATTAAAGTGATTTAATTAATTAATTAATAATTAAAAAAGAAAAGTCACTTTGGAGAGACAAGGGGATGCAGGAAGTATAAATAAGAAGCAAGGGCCTCTATTGATTCATTCATGTATGTTTATCATTTTGATATCTGGCTTCTAGCTAGAGAGCCCATACCTTGGGGGTTTTGACTTAACAAACCCTAGAGGACGATTCGATGGTGAAAGATTCCACCTAGCTTGTCCCAAGCTTGGTCTCGGGGATGCAATACTCCCCCACACCATTCTAGTTCAGATCTACATCAGTGCAGGAGGGTTCTACACTAGCCACAGGCACAGGAAGAGAGAGGGTGCCCCATTGAGGGTTTTCCAACAAGGGGGGGGGGGGCACTTGTGGAGTTAGACTCATTTGTTTTGGTTGAGGAGAAGAGATTTCAGGAATTCCAAGTATTGGGTTTCCCTTGCAGGTGTCATAGCGCCATTCTTGGTTGTTTCCGGTGATATTTTGATGGAGGATTGATTTGTATTGAGAGTGGGACGATTTCCCAAGAGGAGGGCACATCATTCTTTGGAGGGTGGCTAGATCCAAGGGTCTAGCAGGTTCTTTGATGATTTGAGCACTTGGGTTTTCATTGATGTGTCTTGATCTATCATTCTAGCTGTTTGGTGGAGAATTTTGAGGTCTCTAGGAGAAAGGCCAAATTATCTAGGGTTTCAGGCATCTAGGGGGGTGCATCAATTCTTGGAGGGAGGCTAGATCCATGGCTTTGAGAGGGATCTTGGCATTTTCAGCACCTGGCTTGTTCTTGCAGTTACCCGATCTACTATTTGGCATCTTCATTGGAGCATTTGGGCATCTTTGGATCTTTGGCAGCAGGGCCGGATTGTTGAGGCTATTCAGTGTTCTAGCAGGGCGTGACATCTTCCAGCTTGGGGGTTGACACTTCATACTTCCCAGATCTTTCTTGTATTGGTATTCATGGTGTATTAATAGTATCTTCTTGGAGCATTTTGTAGTAGCTCCTATTATGTTATTGGAGCCATCTGTTGAGTATTCCAGATCAACCTCTTCATTGTAGCAGGTTCTTCTATTTATGAATAAAATCAGATATGAGGTGTTTTAGCTTGTCTATCATATTGTTGATCTTGCATATGGTTGAGGTATGTTTTGATGCTTTATCTTCTTATCTGTTGCTGCAAACACACATATAAACCATCATTATAACCCTAAGCGCAACCTAAAGAATCACTGTAAGCAAAGTGTTTGAAGAAATGCCACAACCAGTAAAAGTTTAAAAATACACCCAAAACCGTGATGTTCCTGGCATAATGGCTTGGGAACATTATAGAATTCCGTTAGGTTTTGATAGGATTTTTTAATAATTAAAATTTTCCGTAAATTGGAAATTCTAATTGATGAAAAATGTAAAAATTTGGTCATTGTGGATTTTGTATAGGAGTGTGAATACTCAAATCAAATGGCTTATGGCCCTTTACACCCTTGGACCAAGTTGCAACTCATTTGGACAAGTTTTGCTAGGTCATTGTCCATGAGGAGTCCAAGTCAATCAAAAGTCAACAAATAATTGGCTAAGGTAAAAAATCAAATAATTGTAAAAGTGACTAAAGGCGAGAAAAGAAGTGGGGAAATGTTTTCTAATGTATTTCCTAAGTTGGAAAAGGGAAAATCCACTTAGAAGAACCCCCCAAGTCAAGTTAACAACTTAAGTTGAGTCTCCCTAGTGAGAGGGGCTCCCCCCTTCTTCATGAACTTAGGGAAAATTAAAACTTAAAGTGAGAGAGGGCCTAAAACCCTAAGTGCACCCCTCCTAGATCCTATCAAAGGTTTGGACAAAAGGAAAGGGGTTTTCCCCCCTCACATCTCACCCCTCAAACCCCAAATCACTCCAAAACCCTAAAAGTGCACCCCCTTTGACTTGTTCTCTCTCTCTTGGATGGGTGACACTTGTAACTCATCCAAGAGGGGTCTCTCCTCTTTTCCTCCTTTAAAAGGAAGCCCCTTCTTCTCATTTTGACATGAGTTTTCACAACAACTCTATTATGCCTGTTATCGCTCAGTTTGTAGGATAGGTTTAGTAGCTTGGAGGTAGGATTCAAACTGGCGTAACAGGAGCTTCCCCACCCACTGTCACCTCGATGGGGAGCTCTTTCTATTCAGGGTGGCTAATCCCAAGGGAGACGTCCCTAGTAATCTGGGGTTTTGAGGGGAAAGGGTCAAGGTTTTAAGACTCAAAGGTTAAGGTAAGCTTTCCCTTCACAGATTACTGCCAAATGGATAGTCAAGGAGAAGATATTCCACTGATAAGGTCACTTGTTTGCGAGACAAGATCAATAAAACTAAAACGTGCAAGCAGTGGTTAGTACTTCAATTTCTAATGACTATCTTCAATATATATATATGAGCAATGATAAATGTAATTATTGACGAAGTCAATGATTGCAAATAAAGACAAAAGGCTTATAATACTTCTTCAATAAATACAAAGTGATACTTGCATTCAAATGTATAAAATCAATCCTTATATTATTACAATGCAATAAATGTGCTCACATATATAATGTTGCTGCGTCAAACTTGCTAAAGGGTGATGTCATCCCTACTTTAGGTTAGTTTAGTCTAGACAAATAAGTGGACGTTTTGCTAAATAAGCCAATGAAATTGCTTAACACTTAAATGTTTATCAAATGATGACAAAGCCACAATGTTTTACACTAAACAAGGGTTAAAAAGAGGCTTGACGTCATCAATATTGTTGCTGCTGCATCACTATGCTACAAAGGTGACGTCAGCCCTAATTTTAGGTTAGTTTGAGAGGCAA
>JZKD02S1674488.1:878678-892012 GCA_000966675.3 Picea glauca
AATATAATGAATCTCTCCCTTGCCCATGCACCTGTGGCCTGGGACCCAAGGATCTCTGCAGCTAAAGCAAAGCTTCTTCCTCATAAGCTCTCGCCTAGTCTCATCATCCAACTTCTCATTTCCCTTCCATTCTCTCTAGAATGGCTTCCTGTCTCGATCCCTTTGGGGCACAAATCGTTTGGAGAAAGTTTTAGTCTTTGGCACTGAGTCTGGCAGATCTCGAGTGCGAAGGATGGCATCTTGCAAAGTGGGAGGCCTGTATGCCTTCACCCATCCTCTCAAAGGATCTGTGAGTCCTGTGAATAGCATGATCAACCTGGGCTCTAATATATCTGTCACTGCCACGGCTACCTGCTGAAACTCTATGATGAACGCCTCTGTTGTGCCAGTTTGTCTCAACTGGGCTAGATCCCTGAAGTGTATCTCGAGATCCTTCTTGTCAAACCTGTCCATGAGCCTATCTGCAAACTCCCTATAGGAGGTGATGCGACTGTGACCCAATGTCACCAGTCCATGATACCACCACTCGTGTGCCTCACCCTCCAAGTTTAAGGTCGCAAAACTAATGGCCTCTGTCTCGGTCATTTGGTTGAGCTTTTAATATGTGTCTAGCTTCTGTACCCAAGCTTTGGCGGTGTATTTGGACGATCCGTCAAAAGAAGGGATAGTGAGTTTCCCAACTTTTCGGATGAAATTGAGGTTATGCCCTTGCTGTTGTTGTGGTCCTCCCCTCTGCGGCTCTCTGGGGCGGTTCCTGAGTCTGAGTCCACAGTACTCGACTAAGGTCATGTCCTGATCGAAGTCACAACCCAATGTTGCGTACTCCCTCCTATACTCTGTAATGTCATCTGCATGAGTGGGTGGATTATGTGCTATAGGTGGCGGTGCTGCTACCGGGGGTGCCCTCTGGAAACTGGGAAACAAGGGTCTGGGAATCCTACTTGTAGAGGTGTATGTGCGAGAGGGTGACTGGGGTCTACTGCCTGCTCCTGAGTTCCCTGTGTTGCATGAAGGACTTGTGTGTCTGGGGTGCCCACTCTAGCCAATCTATCAATCACCTGTGCCAAGGATTGAGACATGGTCTGTTGAATAGCTAAGATATCGTTGATAACCTGCATGAAAGTTGTCTCTGGATCTACGGGGGCCTTGCCACTTCCCTCTGGTCGCTCATATCTATCTCCTAGCATCCTCTCTGCCTCGCGCTCAGCCTCACGCTCTGCCCTTCTCTCTGCTTCTCTGTGTGCCTTTTCCTCTTCCTCTGAGCTAGGAGGAAAAGGGGGAAAATCAGGCCTATGCCTTCTTTCCTTATGCCTGCTGTAAGTGACTTATTCGTCACCTACGTGTTCACGGCCCTCTGGGTCTTCTGCTACACTCATTGTCTTTAGTCACAGGCTGGCAGGACTAAAGCTCTGATACCACTGTAATGTTCATGACTTGGCTAGTCTAGGAAACACTGCTAATGTGTGTGTAGGATCAATGGTTTACAACATATAAATGATCATACAAATAGTAAATGTGACAAAGGACTGCAAAGTTTATATTATGATATCTCTGTGGATTACAAAATGGCCGAATGCGGCTGAATAAACTGACAATAATCGACTAGATCAACAGACAAAGGATCTTAGCCGGAATACAAATAAGCAACTAAAGGATAATACTCGGAATATGGGAGCACTGCGGAATCAATGGATACGTTGGGACTATGGCAGCTCTGGCGGTAACTACTGGAAGTCTGGAAAGTTCGCCCTGGGAGCTGTACTTCTTGGAATGGCCTAGAAACTATCCCAAATGATGCGCCCTGCTCTAGTCCTCAGTACTGGTAACTGTCAGACCCTTCTGCTAGTGAGTTTGGACCCCGGATGGATACCCCTGGGGAATGCACCCCTCTTTCTCTGGCAAAATGCGTCCTAGTGATTCCACCGTTGGAATCGAACGAGATGTGTCTCAAAATTACCTCCTTGGTCTACTGGGAAATGGGTCGGAAGGGATTCCCTGAATATGGCCTGATGCTCACTCTGGAACCCCAAATGTATCTGCCAAAAGTGTCGCACGTCCAAGTTTGGAAAATGCGCCCCAGTTGATTCCTCCGTCGGAATCTGATGAGGAACTAGGCAAAAGATGCGCCTTGGCTTCCTCTCAAATGGGTCGGAGGGAAATCTCAGAATTCTCCCTGGATGGGATAAGTCGACTAAAAACCCTCTCAGAAGCTGCGCCCTCACTCTAGATGAATGTGCCCTTGCTCATGTCTCTCCTCTGCCCACTGCTGCTGCTACTCTCTCCTCCCTATGGTGGGGCCCCAAAATTGGAACCCTGCCGACCTCCACGACCGGTCTTCTTCTTGCCCTTTGTCCAAAGAACAAGGTCCTCAACACTCGGAACTGGCTGCTGCTGTCCAGAAGCCTCGACTGCAAGCCTAATCTCCTCCTAGACGAAGTCATCCCACATCCTCTCCCATGTAGGCATGACCTCCCTGGCAACAATGCCTCGTACAAATGGACCCCATGTTTTGGTAAAGCTATTCATAGCTTCCCTCACCAAAGAGTTAGGGTTCACAACCTCTTCGACGGCTGCAAGCTCGTCTCTGATCTGAGTGTATCTACCAAGGAATGAAGTAACCGACTCATCCTCGAGGATGTGAATGCCCCTGAGTCAGTCATGAAGAACCATCTTCCGGTTCTCATTAGAGCTCTCGTACAACTTGCATAGAGATGCCCACATCTCGAATGCACAAGTCTTCCCAGTCAAGTGGGGAATAATGCGATCTCTCACAACATCACAAATGATCCTCTTTGCCTTGTTGTTCCTCCTCATGAACTCTACCACCAAGATGGGAGTAATGACAGGAATGGGAGGAACAGTTGCCTCGACTATGTCCCATAGCTCGAGGTCCTCTAGGACAAAGACCATCCGCGCCTTCCAAGGTGACCAATTGCTAGCCCCGACTAGCCTGTCCTCCACACGCATCTGAGATACTGACATGTCTTTCACACTGTGCTCACTCTGATGCTCCCAATGCAAAGGAACGCTGCCTCACACCTGTCAACACAGGTGTGAAAAGAGGCAAGTGAAACCACGACCTCACTCCTAATCAGTAGGTGTGAAAAGAGATCGTACTCTACAACTTCACTCCTGTCCACGCAGGTGTGAAAAGAGGCTGTCCACAAGTGTCAAAAATCAGCTCAACAAATGTGCCCACAATTGTCCACAAACACTGTAAATTGGTTGTCCAAAATCTGCCCTGAGCTGTCCAACTGGCACTGAATGTGAGGTACCTTCAGATATGAAGTTTACCCACTGTTTTGGACTGTAAATTTGCTGTCCAAAACAACCAACAAATCTGATATAAAAACTCACAAAAACTGCCCACAAAAGTGCTCCAAAATCAGCAAGTTTAAGCCACCTTTGGCTTTGATACCATGTAGAAATTCTGAGGTCCTATGAGGCTGCCAGCTAAGGTCTGTCCTTGACCTTAGTATGGCTCTAAGTTTCAACTATATGGCTGTCTTCTTTTCCTGTTTTAGGAAAGCAAACAATCATCCAACTTTTTTCTCAATGTTTTGAAGGTTAAGTGCTCTTCGAAGGTGCCCTTGCAAGTGTTTTCTTATCTCAATGTTAGCACATGCAATATAACTTAAAACACATAACACTACCTCTAGATCTTTAACTTTAAAATGCTGATCTACACTTCTAAGCATGCATAAATTTGACAGAGGTATCTTTGGTCAACATGACCCTGGATAAACCCCCCCCGGGGAAAACCAGTTTGGGATATATGCCTATATAATGATGATCAAAGCAAGAGATACAACAAGTAATACAATACAATGGAACTTGTATACATAGAAAGCTCCTCACAAGCCTTGCCACAAGATCCAGAGAGAGATGTGCCCAAACTCAGGTGCGCCCTCTCCCTTTGTTGCTCTCTTCACTGAAGTGAAGCGCTCTAGCTTCTCTTTGACCCAATGAAGAAATCCCTCCACATGAATGTGCTCTCCTATGCTGCCTCTCCACTGAAACTATCAGAATTGAATTCCTCCCAGCAGATCTGCTACCAGGTAGTTGTCAACCCATTCCATAGGTGCGCCCTCTTCTTAGCAAATATGATCACCATAAAATAACAAAGGCCAAAGCTGGATATCTCTCACCATGAAAGCATGTGCCCTCCCTCTAGTGTCCTCATGCAACTGACCTCATCTCAAGGCCCCAAGTCCTCCTCTCCTGGTGAGCAAATGAAGGAAATAAATGCGCCTCCTCTCCTAGATGCGCCCCTCCATATAACATGCTCCCTCCAAGAAATAGAAGCTAACACTCCATGGATATGCTCTCCATGCAAGATCAAAGTAGCAAGAGCTTCCTCCTCAAGCTCTCAAGTGTTTCTCTCAAACCCTCATCAACTGCGCCCTCTCCCTCCTTGAGAAATGCGCCCCTCCTCTCTTCTCCAAAACTCACAAGTGAAGAATAAATCTCAATAATACACTTTACCCTCCTTTAGCCTCCTTTGGCCAATCCCTAAAAGATCAATGGCCTAGATTAGATCTAGCCAAATCTAATCAATGGGTGAGATCTCATCCAAAAATATCACTAAGCAAACCCACTTTCCTTAGTTGATTTATGTCTATTAATTCACCCATGTTGATTGCCTATTCAACTAGGGGGTCAACTCCATATGCCATGAAGAGATGCATCATCAGATGTTATTTTGTCGAAGACAGTTTGGTTCTACTAGGCAATTTATGCCTCCAGCATACATTTTTGTAAACGAAATTTCCGCACCCCTGTGTGGGTTAATAATGTAATAGGTCTGCATGGATCATAGTTAGGTCAGTTACCTTGGGATGGGTTCATTGGGAGAGTTCCTTTCACTGAGGGTTTTTTATCCTCAGGTTATTATTTGGGCTTTTCAGCCTTATTATTTTCCCTTGAGTTTTTCCCTCCCACATGCAATAATTCCTTCAGAGTGGTGAAGGGCGTTCTAATGGGCTTATCCTTTGGTAACTATTGTTTAGGAATGATGTAAATAACCATGCAAGACATCTTAGAAAGTTTCGCGGAATTTCATCGAGTMTAGATAGGTTTTTTTTAATTAATTAAATTTAATTAATTTTCCTAAGGTTGGGAATTTAATTATTTAATTAATTAATTGTTTTTGAGCAATTATTGTAAAAACTAGGTCCTTGGGCTTTTGCTAGGGGTAATTGTGCTCAAAAGAAATGGAAAGACACCCCCTACACCCTTGGATCAAGTTTCAACTCAGTCGGACAACTTGTGCTAGGTGTTTGCCCACTTGGAGTGTTAGTCAGTCAAAACAACAATTTTTATTGCTAAGTCAAAATGTCAATTTTGTAATTTTTGAGTTAATGGGGTAATGTATTGATGGAAAATGACAAGAAAGATGATACCTAGCCTACCCAACCCACATCTTCACCTTTCCATACCCCCTTACCCACTCATTTACCCAAACACCCACACCCCTAGGGGGATTTGCGCCCCCCCCTCACATGAAAACCTTTGAAACCCCATTCATTTGATTTGTGGGCCCCTCCCATGAGTATTGCGCCCTTCCTAGCCTACCACATCACCTTTACCTTGTCCCCACACTCCACCTCACTTTCCAACTATTCAATCCTCACTCAAACCCTAAGTGGTGCGCCCCTCTCCTTGGGATGCTCTCTTTGGCTTGGTTTTTGACATTTGGAATTCATCCAAGAGGGGTGACTTTGCCTCTCCAAGCATAAATAGGGCCTCTCCTCACTCATTTCATAACCATTCTTTGAGCTAGTGTTACTCTACTGAAATTTCGCCCCATCTCTCTTGCTTTGGCCATCTTGCATCCATTCCATTTTCTCTTGAGAGTCTTGGAGCAACTAGTTGCTGCAACACTCTCCCCTTTGGATTAATAAGAAGTTTTGGAGGATTTGGAGTAACCAAGAGTTTTCTGGTTGTCTTCTTGCATATGAGGTGACTTTGTTGATTTGGGTTTATTGTGTAATATTGAGTAGATCTTTGGTGAAGTAGTTTACTAGGGTAGCTCATCAATAGTAGTATTTCTGATCTATATGTGTTGGGTGGCTAGTATTGTGAAGTATTTACATTGTTAGTCCATTCATTTACATTATCTACTTCCATGCTTCATGATTTTATTTGAGTTTTGCAGGTTTGCCTCAAGGGATTGTTGGGATAGCCTCAAGGAGGAGTCTTCCCTCAAAGTCCATTTAAACTCCTTGCTTTGCTTAGTCTGATTTTCTTTTTACATTCCATTCATATTTCAGTTAGCTAACCATCTTAGATAGGTCATCTAAATCTTATTTTACTTGGATAATTTTATGTGAAAATTTTCTGCCTAAAAACATAAATTTTTCGTAACATTTCTTTGTGTTGTGCAGCATTTCCAGCTGTGAAAAATCCAGGCCCTATTAGCTTGCCTTCTTGGTCTGGCTTTGACTGAAGAAAGGCTCTAAGTTTCAACTGTCAGGTTATGTATTTTCTGTTGTTTTATAACAGCAAATAGTCCAAAGTTTCTTGCTGATTTGTTACGGTTATGTTCTCAATTTTGGGTGCTCTAGCATGTCGTTTTTGTCACCAGAAATTAGTACATGCATCTCAAAATAAACATAACACACCAAATCATCGTTTACTGCTGAATATGAACAGATCTAAGAAACTAAATCATGCATTTGTAGACACAGGTATTTTTGGTCAACATGACCTTGGATAAAACCCCCCCGGGGAAAACCAGTTTGGAATATGTGTGTATAAATGAGGAAAGCAGAAGAAGGGTTACAGTAAACACAATATATGAAAGAACTTGATATAATAGAAACTCCATTTGAGCTGATATACAAGCTCAAAATCACCAAATGCGCCCCAGAATGGTGCGCCCCTCATGCAAACTGCCAGAACCACTGAATCTGCTCCAACTGCCAACTGTGAGCTCAGATTTGGAAACCCCTCCACAACAATGAAGCTCTGTTGAATGGCTATCCTCTGCAACTGATCTGACTGCAATCTGATGGCTAGAAGTCTCTCAACTGTTGATGCGCCCCAATCTGGCAATGCACCCTCTTCAATAACAAAACCTCTCCAGTAAATAAGCTATGGCATACAAGGCAAGCCTCCCTCCATGAAAGCAAGCGCCCTAGCTCAAGTCTCCTAATGAATTTGGCCTCATCTCCATCCTCCAAGAGCTCCTCTCTCAACAAGCAAATGAACAAGTGAAGAATGCACCCTCCTTCACCCTTTGCGCCCCTCTTTGACATCCAAAAAGAAACCTAGACAATCAATAGTGGAGATCATCTCATCTCCCATCTAATCGATGGTTGAGATCTCCCCATGAAAATCTAAATCACAAACTCACTTTGGGTTAAGTTTCCTAAGTCAACTTTATGTCTCTAATTCACCCCTTTGTCAATTAATAGTTATTTTAGGCCAAAATGATTAAATTTCACTTTTAGACAAAGTCAAAGTGAAATTAGACAAAAGTACAAGGTACAAAGTGTAATGTCCTTCCCTCATGTGTTAAGGAGGTCATAAGCACATGGGGAACACCTCCCAAGGTACAAAACTCAACACCAACAAGCAATAGCTTGCTAGTTTTTGCAGGAACTTACCAGGAACAAAGGGTTATGCTGCCCAAATTCGGCCACACATCACCTCAAGAGTTGCTCCATTAGTTGGGTAACGAATCTCTCCTCTTTCCTTATCATTTCTAGCATTGTAGCAAGCCCCCGAGAAGTTCCCTTGAGGCTTGCATTCTATTGTATCTATTTCATCCATTGTAAGTCATTTTGCAAGTTAGTTTTCGGCCTACACCTTGGGAGAGTGATTGGCTCAACCAACCCCCCAATATCGTGGCTAGGACTTAGTTTAATTTCATTATTTGTTATTTTTTTGCCCCACTTGTCATTAGGACAAGGATGTTGGCTAGGATTGTCTTAATAATTGTTAAAGTTTTTGATATCAACCCTCTTTGGCACAACAAAGGTAGGCTTGCCACCACCTTGTGCCATTGTGAGTGGTTTGCTTCTCATTTTCAAGTTTTGTTTAACTAATTGCCTACACCTTGGGAGAGAAATCCCCAATATCGTATGGCTAGATTAGTGATGTGATGATTATGTGCTAATGGTTATGTGATTTAAAATCTTCTAATGGTAGACATCATGTACTCACTAGATCATAGCTTAAGCCTTTGAGGTATAACTCATTTACATGCTTTAAGTTTCTCACATTTTTATCCATAGTACATATCTTAATGCAACATACATATGTGGCTAGGTAGTGATGTCTTAAAGCAAATTTTCATTTGGCAAGCTTCTTGTGTTTCAAGTTCTCATTTTCGTTTAAGTTGGCAAGCACTCTTGGGCAAGTAGATGGTGTAGGAACACAATTTGATTTCAGCAAATATCTATCTTTACTTAGCACATTTGTTTCATGCAATAACACACATGGCTAAGTGATAAAATCTAAAGTGTTGTTTCCATTTGGCAAGTTGTTCTTGCCCTCTTCATAGCACTCTTTCATACATGATTTTACTTGTTGATGGTCTACTAAGTAATGATGGAATAGCCTTTGTATTTCAGCTTTTCTTTACAAGTTCATATGTGTTTACATGCTGCAATTTCACAATCTGCAACACACTTTCATAAGCTGTTAAAGTTTCGGTTTTGGGCATAAGTCACTGTTTTTGGGCACTTAAAACTTATCAGAACACTCTCAAACATATCTTAAGACTTAGTCCTAAGCCTTACTAATATATTAGACCAACTAGGACACCTAAAATCCACCATCTTCACCATCTAAAACGGGAATTGAGGAGGGCAATGGAAGGTGATAGGCCGGGGACGGTCTCACGGCGCGAAGGAGCATCCTTTCCGTAAAAACTCAATTCTTTGGGTTGACCTATGAAGCTAGGGTGGGCCTTTTTGCCTTCACTTCTTGAGCATCCATCAGTTATTTGGCAATAGGGAGAGGAAGATTAAGGTTTGACACTTAGCTAGGAGGGTAATTAAAATCTGTAAAATCTTTAAGCAACTCTTAACCACTTAGTCTTTTAGGCAATCACTCTTTGGGTACATCTCATGGTTGTTTAGAACACTAGTTGCAAGCACATATATCTTTATATCTTTCATGCAAGTTGTGGTTTAATTATCTAAGTGTTGAACTCTTTAAGTTTGTTAAGCATTTGTCATTCAATCACTTCTTATCTTCGATTAATGCTTTTTATGGTGTGATTCAACAAGAGATAGCGCATCCCACTTGGAGGCATCATCTTGTTGGATCTTGAGTTCTTTATGGTTGCCATTGAAAAGCAGTCCAATTGCTATTGGGGCATGTTTGGCCTTATGTGAATGATCTTCATGTTTTGAATGTCTTTGAATTCTCACGTACAAGCACTTGGTTAATMTTGTTTATTTGTATCTTGTGTATCTCATATATCTTGTTCATAATTGTTGTAATATCTTTCATTCATTGTTGTAAGTACTTGTATCCTTTTGTTGTGGAGTAGTTGTAATTTTGTGAACTTTGTAATCTTTTGTAATCAACCTCCTCAAACTTTAGTTGACCCCTTTGCCCAACCTTAGGCACTAGTCTTAGTTGACTTAGGGAAAGGTTTTGTTTGACATAAGTAACTGTGCATCTTGCATTGCTGCTTTTGCATCATAGGTTAGCACTCCCCCCAAAAATTCTAATCAATTAAAACCAACTCCTAGAACATAAACATTAAATCATATCTAGTAACTAGGGACTACCCCCCTTGGCTTCCCTAGGAGTGAGCATGGAAGGAAGAGGTTCCAGTCAAGGTGACAGTGTGGACTGTGAACCTAGGCATTGTGCCTCCAAGGACACACTAAGTGAGTTGGACTTTGCTCACGTTTGCAAGTGTGTATTAGGACGGCAACAACCCACATTGTGAATTAATTGTCACTTTAATGACTTAAGTGACATATTTCACTTTTGACTTAAATCTCCTAAGTCAAAGTGAAATTAGAATCATAAAGTAAAGTACAATGGTAATAGTCTTCCCCCTTTGTGCTTAGAGACTCATAAGCACATGGGGACCACTTTCCAAGGTACCCAAATCTCAATAGTACCCTAATCTACCCCAAAAGCAAAAAGAAAAATATATATCGGGCTATATCTTAGTTGTTGGGATGGGGTGCCACTGGCAACCATGCAAACATGAAATATTCTATGTTGTAAAAGTGGGGAAAACTCCTTAATTTTGGTGTTGGAATTTCGTCAAACACTTTGCAAACTTCTGTAATTGATGGCTAAAGATGAAATTTTAATGGACTGCAGTATATGTCTTTGTTTTGCTTGCTGTTTTATTGGTTTTCTAATCCCTTATACCTCCCCAATGAAATGCATGACATTTTATTTCGACATTAAGTAAACCCATAAAATAATAATGGAAGACGAACACAATTAATGAGAAGAATAATCAAATTCCGGCTGATTTTATTTAAATAGCATAGGCTGGGATTATTACAATCAAAATGGAGTAAAGTACCTCTCAAAATTGAAGAGAATGACTGTTATGTGAAGCTTGAGACCTCCAACTACCCACAACGATGAGAGATATCAGAAATGATCATAAGTTGACAAGAAGGGGATGGCCCTGTGGTTATTTTACTCCTCCAGCTCATAGGAACGCTCCAATAGTCACCACACAGCAGTAAAACGCTTGCCCATGCAAGGGAAAGCCATCCAATAACGATTAACCCAACAACACTTCTCCCTTTGACTTCCACGCAGCCTCCTAAGCAACACGCAACACCTGGAGATGGGGAACACAACCAACATAAGCAACACGCAACCCACAAGAAGATACCCAGCAGAGACAGCCAGCTCAAGATCACACCCAGCCAAGGATAACACGCCTTTGATGATGCATATCTCAATCCACAAGAGACAACACACATCAGGGGAAAGGAGGACGTGCCCAGCTCAAGGGAAAACGCCCAATACTTCCCACGTGCCAAAGAAGAATGCCCTCTCTCTTCTCAGATATGAAAATGAAAGTCTTCTCCAATAAATCTCCTCGAAAACACAATGCCAATACCTGCAAATGAAAAGCCGGAATGGCTTCTCCAATCTCCCGGCTAGGACAAATAGTTTCACTACCGAATCCGAGTGCCGAAATGGGTTTCCAGCTGAAACCCTCGTTTGCTCACCGAGCTCTTCTCCCAAAAACACAATTTTTGAAATGAATAGTCAATAATCCCTTTTCCAACCCTCAATTGTCCTTTTACTCTTTCACTTTTCTTTTTCTCCATTAAAATATTCATTTAATTAATATCTGGAGAGAAATACCCTCAAAGAGGGGTTTAATATTAATAAACTCACTTTTCCTAAGTTTTCACTTTATAATTCGAAAGTGACCTTACCAATATCATTTCCCTAACTCATCCGTCTAATGGTTTACGAGAAACTTTGTAAACCACCACGGTATTCTGACTGCCTAGGAAAAATGGGACATTACAGTCCTCCCTGCCCAAATTTGCTTGTCCTCAAGCAACCTCAAACCTGGAAACCGTAACACCTGCTCGTTTTCCCAAGTAGCATCCTCCACAGGTAGATCCTTCCATTTCACCAAAAACTCCCTGACCACCCTGTTACAAAGCTTCCTCTCCCATACCTGTAAAATCTCCTTGGGGCTTGTGGCCAACCGTCTCTCGTCATCCAAAGGGGGTAACTCATGTGAGGCAACCACCTGCTGTCCTATTACCTGCTTAAGGCACGACACGTGAAACACGTTATGAATCTTGCTCCCCTCCGGTAGTTCTAATTCGTATGCAACCTACCCCACCCTCCGAGTTATCCTGTAGGGTCCATAGTAGCGAGGTTTGAGCTTCTCGGCCCCCTTCTGTTTCAATGAAGATTGTCGGTATGGCTGTAATCGCAGGAACACTAAATCTCCAACCTCGAACGAGCGCTCAGTCCTATGCTTGTTCGCATACATCTTCTGCTGATTCTAGGCCACCCTCATGTTCTCGTTCAAGGCTCTCAAAATATCCTGGTTGTCCTATATCCAATCTCTGGCCTTCGGTGCCCTACTGTCACCGAATACAATGTCTGCAAAAGTCATGGCCTCGTAGCCGTAGAGTGCCTGAAAAGGGGTCATGCCAATGGACATGTGAAGGGTGGAATTGTAACAGTACTCCCCCAGGTGTAACCACTTCACCCAAGCTCTCTGTTGCCCGGAAATTTAATTCCGCAAATAACCTTCCACCCATTTGTTCACAATCTCTGTTTGTCCGTCAATCTGTGGGTGGTAACTAGTGCTCGGTGTCAACTCAGTACCTACCAACCTGAAAAGCTCCTGCCAAAAACCTCCCATGAACTTGCTGTCTCTATCACTGACGATGGTTTTGTGCAACCCATGCAAACGAAAAATCTCTCTGAAAAATAGCTCGACCACCTGTGCTGCTGAGTAGTTTGAAGGAATAGCGAAGAAGTGGGCAAACTTGGTGAGTCTATCCACCACGACATAAATGTAATCCTTCCCCTGCACCCTGGGTAACCCGGTGATGAAATCCATGGAGATGCTTTCCCATTTTTGATCTGGAATGGGCAATGGCTGTAATAATCCGGCCGGATGGGTGTGCTCCGCCTTGTTCCGCTGGCAAACTCCGCACTCTTGAACGTGCTTCAGTATGTCTCCCTTGAGGTTCTTCCAAGTGAATCTCTCCCGGACCTGCCTGTAAGTCTTCAGGAACCCCTGGTGTCTTGCTAATGGTGAGTCATGGGCTGCCTGCACGATCTTCTGCCTGATGTGCGAACTTGGAACCAAATAAATTCGGTCTTTGTAGTAGATAACATCATCCACCACTCTGTACCTGTCATCTGTAACCTGTCCATCGAAAACCTCGCAAGCAAACTTGTTCTTGGAATACTCTACCAGTAGAAGACTCTTCCAGTCTTCCGATATGTCCATCAAAGATAGAGTAGGGGGCATCCTAGAAAGAGCGTCGGCTACCACATTGTTCTTCCCCTTCACATACTCAATCTCAAAATCGTAGGCCTGGATCTTACTCACCCACTTCTGTTGTCTGTCATTCAGTTCCTTCTGCTCCAAGAAGAATCGAAGGCTGTTGTGATCCGTCTTGACCTTGAACCTGTTGCCCACTAAATAGTGCCGRAATTTGGCCAATGCATGCATGATGGCCAACATCTCTTTATCATAAATAGAGTAGAGCTTCTTGTAATCTCTAAGATTCCGACCCTCGAAAGCTATGGGATCATTCCTCTGCATAAGCATGGCTCCAATACCCACTCCTGATGCATCACACTCCAACACGAAGGGTTGGGTAAAGTCCGGAAAAGCTAAGATC
>JZKD02S1674488.1:931448-946937 GCA_000966675.3 Picea glauca
ATATATATATATATATCAGAAGATAGTCTTTAAGGCTTATGAAGTACTAACCCACTGCAAGCACATATTCTAGTTGTATTTGTTTTGTCTCGCAAATAGGTGCATCATCAGTGGATTGTTCTTTTTGACTATCTCATTTTGGGCAGCAATCTGTGAAAGGGAACTTCTTTGACTTGATCCTTTACTCTTTAGCCTTTCATTAAACCAGGTTTCCTTAGGGACGTCTCCCCTGGACTTGCCCTCCTAAATAGAAAGAGCCCCCCATCGAGGTGACAGTGGGTGGGGAAGCTCCTGTTACGCCGGTTTCAAACCTTGAATCAAGCTCTTTTGACCTTTCCTACAAACCGTGCGATAACAAGCATGAAGTGTATCAGTCTTCTAACAACTCTTCTCAGCCAGTGGGACGATATAAAGTCAGACATGCTAGTGAGAGGACCCCTCCTTGAAGTGTTCTTCATATGGGCAACTTGGTGTCCAAAGGGACACCCTATGTAACGTATCTCTAACCCTTCTCCTTGTATTTCAATTTTGTATTGTTTCATTCATTATGTTGATATGTACTTAGGATTATTTCTATATCATAGATTCATTTTGTAGTTATGATGTTGTACTTTAGTTATTTCATTATGTAGATGTTGTTTATAGCATTTATTGATTTCATTATGTATATGTATGCTTATGTTGGATATTGGTGAACACCTTTTTGTAGATGTTGGATTCTTGTATGCTCTCCATCCCATGTGAGAAGATCGAACACACGTCCCCATGTGGAGCCAGATGTTGACCGCCTATTCAACTAGGTGGTCAACTCCATGTGCCATGAAGATATGCATCATCAGATGCTAATATGTCGAAGACAGTTTGGTTCTACTGGGCAATTTATGCCTCCAACACATATTTTTGTAAAGGGAATTTCCGCACCCCTACGTGGGTTAATAATGTAATAGGTCTGCATGGGTCATAGTTCGGTCAATTACCTTGGGATTTCTTTATTAGGGGAGTTCCTTTCATCGAGGGTTTTTTATCCTCAGATTATTAATTGGGTTTTTCAGCCTTACTAATTTCCCTTGAGTTTTTCCCCCCCACCAGCAATAATTCCTCCAAAGTGGTGAAAGGCGTTCTAATGGGGTTATCTTCTGGTAGCTATTGTTTAGGAATGATGTAAGTGACCATGTATGACATCTTAGAAAGTTTCGTGGAATTCCGTCGAGTCTAGATAGTTTTTTTTTTAATTAATTAAATTAATTAAATTTTCCTAAAGTTGAAGGTTTAATTATTTAATTAATTAATTTTTTTTTAGCAAATATTGTAAAAACTAGGTCCTTGGACTTTTGCTAGGGGTATTTGTGCTCAAAAGAAATGGAATAAGACCCCCTACACCCTTGGACCAAGTTTCAGCTCAGTCGGGCAAATTTTGCTAAGTGTTTGTCCACTGGGAGTCTCAGTGAGTTAAAACAACAATTTTAATTGCTAAGTCATGACATAGGAAAAATGTCATTTTTGTCATTTTGAGCAAATGGGGTAAAGTAAAGATGGATAAAGGTGAGAGAGATTTTTCCTAACCTTTCCTAACCTTTTCCAACCCTCACATCACCCCCTCACCTAGCCATTAAGCAAAAACGTCACTTTTCCTAGAGTGGTGTGCCTCCCTTCTAGAAAGCCTCCAAAAAGTGAAAAGGTAATAAAAAAATTAATGGGAGACTTATTATATCCCTTGGTGTGCCTCCCTAGACCCTACAACTCATCATTTAACTTGTCAAAGCCTTGCCAACTCACTCCAACTCATTTCTACTTCATCCATCCATGCCAAAACCCTAAAAGTGACTTTTCTTTGATGTGTGACACTTGTAACTCATCCAAGAGGGCTAGCTTTGCCTTCCCAAGTATAAATAGAGCCTCCCCTCACTCATTTCCATACCATATCTTGAGTTATTGTTATGCTATTGGATTCTCCCCTCATCTCTCTCTCTCTGTCTCGTTCATTGTGCTTCCTTCTATTTTGCTCTTGAGAGTGTTGGAGCAACATGTTGCTACAAGACTCTCCTCTTGAGTAATAGACAGGCTTTGGAGGATTTGAAGAAACAAAGAGTATTCTTGTTGCTTCTTGCTACTATTGAGGTGATCTTGTTCTATTTTTCTCTCTCATTCTTGCTTCAAGTTTATAGATCTAAAGTAGAAGCTCCAAGCAAAGTATTTTGTTTGGATAGATTTGTGGTAGTATTATCATTGATCTAGTGAAGTGTTAATTTGGGTATTGCAAAGTATTTTGTTTTACCATCTAGATCTACTCACATTCTATCTATTTTTGTAGTTTTTCTCACAACTTTTGCAGATTTACCTCTAGGGTTTTATTGGGCTAGCCTCAAGGAAGAGTCTACTCTTAAAACCTACCTAAACTCCATTGCTTTTCAGATCTGATTTCTTTACTCATTCTCTCCATATTTTAGTTTGCTAACAATCATAGATAGGTCATATTAAATCTACTTTTATTGGGATACTTGTATGTGAAAAATTTATGCATAAAAACAGAAAGTTTTCTTGACTTGTGGTGTGTTGTGTAGCATTTCCAGCAAGCCATAGCTTGCTGGTTTTTGCAGGTTCTTACAAGGTATAACGGTTATGCTGCCCACTTTCAATCATACAACACCTCAAGAACTTCTCCATTGATTGGGTAACGAAAACTCACACTTTCCCTTCTCTTTCTAGCATTTCTAAAGTCATTCTCTTGCTTCCAAACCCCCTTGGCACAAAAAAGGTAGGCTTGCCTCCACCTTGGGCCATTGTGAGTAGTTTGTTTCTTGCTTTTCATTTCAAGTCTTCTTCTTCATTGTTGCCTACACCTTGGGTGAAACATCCCCAATATCGTATGGTTAGATTAGTTATGTGTTAATGATTTTCTTATGCTCACATGGCTAAAATTCTCTAGAGGTAGATATCATACACATACTAGATCTTAGCTTAAGCCCTCGGGGCATAATCTTACTTACATGCTATAATTTTTCAAGTTTCATAACACATGTTCTAATGCAATAACACATGGTTAAATTGCCTATTTGTATCTTTATATTTTGTAGTTCTTAGATATTATTGTTGTATCTATTGTATCATCTATTCATCTTGTATCTAAATTGTGGATTTGTATCTAACATTGTTGTGAAGTAATTGCAATCATTGTTTTATTTGTAAATCTTTTGTAATCAAACCCCCTCAATCTAGTTGACCCCATTGCCCAATCCTAGGCACTAGTCTTAGTTGTCCTAGGGAAATGATTGATTGTCATTTGAATCTTGCATCTTGCATTGCTACCTTTGCATCATAGGTTAGTCTTTCCCCCCAACCTTGTAACTAATTAAAACCAACTCCTAGAACATAACGTAAATCACATCTAGTAACTAGGGTCTATCCCCCTTGGCTTCCCTAGGAGTAAGCCTAGACAGAAGAGGTTCAAGTCAAAGTGACAGCGTGGGCTGTGAACCTAGGCATTGTGCCTCCAAGGACACACTAAGTGAGCAGGACTTAGCTCACGTTTGCAAGTGTGTATAAGGACGACAACATACCTCAACAAATGTTTTGCTGCAATCCAGTGCACACTCCTAGGCTCCACCATGTATTGGCTGAGAGTGTTCACGAAAAAACAAATATTTGGTCTAACGTTGACCAAATACATCAAGGAACCAATCAACAGATGGTATCTCGTAGCATCCACCAACTTGGAATCTCAAGCACTAAGCTTCTTCCAGTTGATGACCATAGGTGTCGACATTGATCTATAGTCCTCCATCTGAAATCATTTCAGAATATTTGTTGCATACTTCCCTTGTCCCAGAAAGACGTGCCCATCCTCCTACCAAACCTCCATGCCCAAGAAATAGTGCATCAGTTCAATGTCCTTCATCTCAAACTCTAATGCAAGGCCCCACTTTCAATCAACTATGAGATGCTCCCCTCCAATGATGAACAAATCATCAACATATAGTATGAGAATGAGTGTATCCTCTCCCTGAATAATGTAGTAGAGGTTCAGATCTACCTCACTCTTTTCAAACCCCATCTGAAGCAAGTAGGAGTCAATCCTCGAATACTAAGCTCGAGGAGCTTGCTTCAGTCCATACAATGCCTTTTTCAAGAGGCACACATGGGACTCTCTCCCCAACACCTTGAACCCCTGTGGATGCTCAATGTATACCTCCTCCTCTATGAAGCCATTCAGAAATGCATTCTTCACATCCATCTGATGGATCTTCCAACCCATCTCTACTGCAATGGCCATAATACTTCAGCTAGAAGTATATCTCGCAACTGGTGCGAACGTCTCCTCATAATCAATTCCCTCGATCTGAGAGAATCCTCTCACCACAAATCGAGCCTTGTGTTTCTCTATGCTGCCATCTGCAGCATACTTAATCTTATACAACCACCTAGAAGTCACCATTGACTTCCCTTCAGGTCTAGGCACCACCTCCCACACACATTGTGCATAATGGAGTCATACTCCTCCTGCATGGCCTCTCTCCAAACCTGTTGGTTTGTTGCCTGCGCAAAAGTAGTGGGCTCGGAATCTGTGATGCTCGTCACCATAGCTAGGTATGAACCAAACCTCTCTGGCGCTTTTCTCTCTCTCATCAACCTCTGGGGCTCCCCAGCATACTTCTTGGCTTCCTTCAGGGCCTCCTGAAACCATATCGATTTCCTCTTCCCTGAAGTAACCTTCTCTGGAGCAGTCTCCTCATGCCCCTTAGTCTCATCCATAGATCTCTGCAAAGTAGTGTAAGATCCTAAAGCACGTGCACCTCATGTCTGTATACAAGGCATTTGTGAACTTGTAGTTGCACTGGGTGGACCAATCACCCCTGAACTCAGTGTACTCGACACTTTAGGTTGTGTCCCCTTAGATGCATCACTTTGTATCTATGGGACCTCCTCAACTCGGTCTCTCAAATCAAGAGATCTCCTGAATGCTCTATCCTCCTCGAATCTGACATCTCTCCTCACAGCCACTCTCCTTAGTGCTGGAATGCAGATCCGGAAGGCCTTAGAGACCTTTGAATATCCAACTAGGATCCCCTTCTCTGTAGTGGGATCCATCTTTGTCCTCTTCTCAGAAAGGACATGAAAGACCGTCAAACACCCAAATGTGCGAAGGTGCTCAACATCATACCTACTACCAGTGAAGGCCTCCTCAGGAGTCATCCTCAGGAGTCATCCTCCCCAAAGCTCTATGGGGACTCTTGTTGTGCAGATATACTACAGTACTACAAGCCTCTGCCCATAAGTAAAATGGCAATTCCTGATCATGGAACATCGATCTCGTTGTACCAACTATGGCCCTATTCTTCCTCTCTGCAACCCCCATTCTGCTGCGAGTTGTAAGGAATGGTCAACTTCCTCCTGATACCCTGCTAGGTGCAAAGTCTACAAGCTCTATGGAGGTATGCTCACCTCCATTGTCCGAACACAAGACCTTGATATTTCTTCCTATCTGGTTCTCCACAAAAGCTTTAAACTCTTGGAACCTATTGAAGACCTCACTCTTGGTCTTCAGGAAATAGATCTAGGTCTTTCTGGATTGGTCATCAATGAAAGTCACATAGTACTTGTTATCGCACAATTTGTAGGTTGGGCAAAGCCCGACCCAATCCACAATACAGCGAGAACTATGGGAATACCTACCCATTGCCACCTTAGATAGGTACTCCCCTCGCTTTAGAGATGATGAGATCACCTCAAGGGGGGAATCCTAGGTGACCCTAGGGGAAATGAGATGGAGGATGAAGAGATGTTGAGAGGAACCCCTTAGGTCAATGATGGAAGAAGTGTGAGGGATTGGAAATGAGTCTTGATGATGGTAAATGGTTGCCAAAGACTGGATTACCTGCACCAAAGTGTTACACTTGCCCGAGACAAGACAAACAATCGAGATACAAGCCCAAAAATCAAGTGGACAAGCAAGAAAAGCTTGCTGTCCTATATTGCAGCAGTAAGCAAAAATATATATATGCGAGAATAATAGCTAGTTACTGTAGATTTAATCATCAAAATTACCAAATAGTTATTGGACAATGAAGTACTAAAACAGTGGATAAATTTCCAATACTTAAGCATGAACTTTAACGGTGAATTAGGGCTGGTAGATGAAGTTATCAGCAAAGTATTATGGAATCCTTATGGCTGTAGCAAACAATTGCTACAGAAGCAAGATTCAACCATCAAAAATCACAAGTAAACCACCCAAAAGATGCACAATGATTAGTAGATTACTATGGCAGCTTCTTAGCAATTTATGACGGTTAAATAGTGAGTAAGAGAAAGAAATTTAAATGAGTTTTCTGCAGCCCTAATGGCTGTAGCATAAGTTTGTAACAGCAATAAGATGTACTTGGCTAAGCTAGATGCCCTAGTGGCTCAAGCAAGCTAAAAGCATGTAAGATTGATCCCACTTTAGACAACTGAAATATCTCAACAAAACAAATTATCCAATGCAACTATTTTGTTTCTCCAATGCAATTTTCAGATTAGTGCCTTTAATCTATTGGGTAAATGGAGTCTTGGTTATAAGAGTTGGATCTACAATATCTCTAGGGGTGTAGGCCCTTCTACTCCCTAGAGCATGTAAAACCAACAAAGGTAAGCATGCATTCGAACTTGTTATTTTTGGCACACTAGTTGTTTGCTTTAGTTAGCTTTAGAGCTTGCATGCACATGCAATAGTTAAGCTCACTTAACTTCTAGCTTTTCCTAGCTTTTAGGCATGATCCATGGCATGCCATTGCATGGCCCCCTTTCTCGGATCTTGACTCTAGCAGGCATTGCATTTATATTGCATCATTGTTCCTATTTTATTAGGGGAGTTAATATAGAGTATATTACACTTTCACAGATTGGCGTCTTCCTTGATATTCGATTCTTCTCTTTCAAACTCTAGATCATGGCACAATCTCACAAAAAGGAGAACCTTCACTAGCAAACTCAACTATAGCTTAGTAATAATAAATTAATATCCTTGCTAGGGTTCCTAAAGGATAGACAAAGCAAGGAATTAAATACTTACCAAACTAACAAAGGAAATAAAAGAGGAGTTACCCCAAAACAATTTCCTTCCAAGTGATAGACTTTACCCTTCCATGGATCAATTTTGCTAGCTTTGTAGAAGACTTGAAAATCCACAATCAATCTTTATACACCAAATAGCAAGCAAGGGAGAAGAGCTTCAAGAATTGACACCAAATAGTTATGAATCCCACAAAGAAAGAGCCCTTGTATATCACATATACTCCAAGAAAGATATGTCAATTAAGCTCCAAAAATCGAACCATGAGTACAAATGGGGAAGGGATACTCTTTATATACAGTCTAGCTAAACTTCCTTTACAATAAAATAATAATATCTCATGTGAAACCCTAGATCTAGCCTAGGGAGGAGTAAAGAATTATTTACTTCAATTAATTATTCAACAATACACAAAATAATGAAGTGGTCAACGGCAGATGTAAAAGTCCTCAACAAACGTATGCCCAAGAGAGTGGGTCGTCCCGATCAAAGAAGGAAGAAGTTGAGTCAAATCTGCAACATCTAGCTTCCAAAGACCTCCAAGTTGACAAATCCACGACCAACTCCTCAAAGAATGAAAACCTCCTAGATCTTCTCCAATGTGGATGTGTAGCTCTCCAAGGTGAAATATGCCAACCAACAATGAATAGAAGCCCCCAAGAATGGATGGCCTCCAATAGGTGCATAAAACATGGGCCATGTGATCTCAAGAGCTAGGGTGCTCTTCACCATGGGCATTTATCAATAATGATCTCCCCAAATAACCAAAACACTCAAGAAAAAGAGGTGGGACGTTCTTCAAACGAGTGGTCAAAATTGTGGCGAAAATTCTACCGTGACAAATTTTAAAAGCACCATAATTGCATCATGTTTTGTCATAATTTCTATTATGATCACATTTTGGAGATCCTGTGGCCACTTTGCATCTAATGGCATTATTTTGGCTAAAATCTAGGCACTCTTTCAAAAGATAATTGCTCTTGAAGCTAGGTCACCCTCAAATTATGCAATGAATCCTAGATCTAGGGTTTGGAACCTCCTAGATCTTCTCCAATGTGGCACGTCTTCAACTATGAATGCAAGCAAGCTTTTTCAAGATGGGTGCCTCCTCAAGATAGGGATTGAAACCATGAAGAACCTCCTCAAGAGACTTGGGGCATCTCCCAAGGTGAGACATCCCATGATAAAATGAGCAAAGTAACCTCCAAAGTGGACATCATTGTCAAATCAAGCAAGTGGATCCATGATACAAGGCCTCAACATGTGAAATGTCAATAACACTCAACCATCTCCATGAAAAGAAAGGATGGCACCCTTTAATCCAATAATATGCCTCAACATGTGTGCACAATAATCCCCAAAATGGCACATGTGGACCAATAAAGCATGAGGAATGGTGGATCCAAGTAAGAGTGAGTCAAAATATTCCATAAATCCATATGCCAAGTCATCAAGAGCCCACTCAACTCATCCAAGAGAAGGACAACCTCATCAAAATATGCATAAGGTGATGATAAGTGTGCACGTGCCTCCAAATGTGGGCCAAAGAAGAGTAGCGCTCTAGGTGGTACCTTGCTCCATGCTACAAGTAATCCATCTACATGTGAATATCATCCATAAGAGCTAGGGCATTGGAGAAAAGGAGCCCTAACCATGCCCATGTTAAGTAACAAACCATGAAGCCAACCAAATGACCAAGCCAATGCAATGTCCACTTAACCCAAAAGTGCTAGGGTGTTTCACCAAGGGATCCATACATCGTCATGTCCAATCATCTAGCAATGAGTGGAGACTAGAACACCACATGATCAAGTGTAATGCTATCTCTATGATAAACATGTATACCAAGTATTAAATCACCAATATCCACTTAACCCAAAAGTGCTAGGGCGTTCCACCAAGAGATCCATACATCATCATGTCCAATCATCTAGCAATCAGTGGAGACTAGAATACAACATGATCAATTGTAATGCTATCTCTATGATAAACATGTATACCAAGCATTAAATCACCAAAACCTCTAGCACATCATCCATGTCATCAACAATCCATGGAACCAAGTGAACACCCTAACCATCCAAAGCTCCTTGTGATGAAAATCACGACGGTAGTGAACAAATTCACTAGTATAGACCTCATGCAAAATGAGGGGTAGCAAGGCCATCTTTCATCTCCATGAAATGCTATGCATAGAATGCCATCTTAGGCTTAAGCCCACTGGGTGGATCTACCCTATTGACTTGAATGTTATGTCTATAAATGTCCTCCCTAATGATCTTGTTCAGCTCTTTCTTGTTATGTCTATAAATGCCCTCCCTAATGATTTTATATGCTGGAAAATAACAATGGTATATGAGTAAATTAGGCTTGCTTATCATTCAAATTGCTCATGTAACCAATGAGATCAACCATTGACATTCATTCAAATGAGATGTGGAAATGCTAAACAATGTTCTCATTCACCATTAAACTTTTAGCATATGAAGTATACACATTCAACGAGATCAAGATGGAATAGTATCAACAGAGAATTTAATTTTTTAAGCAAGTAACCATGAAAGAAATTCATCACTCATTGAAACATTCCACCATATTAGAGAACCATTCCAAGAATTACCGTGTGAAAGCTTATTAACCCACTGCTGTAATGTATATTAGAATTTATGACAGTGATATAGATCAGATTTCATGTGGAAATGTCATCAATTATTAACCTTGAAAAGGGGCTCATTAACCATAAGATGCAAAGAAACTGAGAGCATTAGTTAATGCTGTTATGTATTTAAGTTTATGTCAGCAAGTACCCACAACCTTGATTAGGAAATTGTATTCAGCATTTAGATGAAATATCAGTCCATAAACAGTATCATAACACCACAAAAAAGAACGGAAACAATTCAAACTTGAAGATTTAACTGCATTCTTAAGTGCTAGTGTGATTAAGTGGACTGTTTGTAGAATTTAAATGTTGTAAAATATGTACCAACAGTGAGAAAAGTGTGCCTCAATGTGTGTATTAAGGTTGATTTAAAATTGTTTCACATGCATTTATATGCCATTAAAGTTAGATCCACATCATACATATTAAATCTTTGCATCAAGATGAAAATTGCCAAGTGTTGCAAAGATGTGAAGATTTATGCCAAATCATTGAAACCCTTATCAATGAAAACAACCTCAAAGGAGGAAGAAGATATAAATTGTATGGATTCCAGCCACCCCCCACCCAAATTATATCTTCACGACAAATGGAGAAGCTAATTCGAAAAGGAGCACCAGTTTACATTGCACAGTGCCATCAAATGGAGATATTAGCATCAAAAGTAGTCCACTATCAACACCCAGAGATGGAAGCTTTAATCCAAAAATATGACGAGGTATTCCAAGACTTACCTATGAAGCTGCCACCGGAAAGAAAGATAGAACACATGATCGAGGTTAAACCAGGCTCAGCACTGGTTAATATCAAACCAAACCGATATCCTCACCACCATAAATCAGAGATAGAAAGACTAATTCAAGACCTATTAAAGTATGGGGTTATTACAACGAGTAGGAGCCCATATGCAGCCCCAATAGTATTGGTTTGGAAAAAGGATGTATCTTTCAGATTATGCATAGACTATTGAGGCCTAAACAAAATAACTATAAAAAGCAAGTTTCCTATTCCATTCATAGATGAGATGTTGGACGAACTCCATGGAGCAAAATATTTCTCAAAATTAGATCTGAGGTCAGGGTACTATCAGATCCGAGTAAGGTTAGAAGATGTGGCAAAGATTGCTTTCCAAGCTCACAAAGGTCACTATGAATTCAAGGTGATGCCATTTGGGTTAATCAATGCCCTTGCTACCTTCCAAGCAACTTTGAATAAACATTTTCAACCCTACCTAAGGATGTTCGTACTAGTCTTTTTTGATGATATTCTTATCTACATTAAGACATGGAAGGAGCATCTTAAGCATTTGGAGCAAGTACCCTGTTGTTGAAAATGACAATAAAGTAATTTGTTTGGAGAAAGAAATCATAGGTATTTACATCCTAAACAGAGTTTTCCAACTAATAATCTTCCTATGAAATTTTTCTCTGCGATTCATCTTTCTTCGACTGCCCCCCTATGCTTAATATTTATTCATTTGAATATGTATGATGCAAAGCATTGCCAAAACATGTTTACAAACGTGATATTTATAGATTCAAATGTTGTTTGACCAATGGAATTCATCCATCTTCTATGGCATCGGTTTTGAATGTTACATAATTATTTTCTTCAATCCTTTGGCAAGTTGAATGGAATAATTCTGGAAGTAACAGTGAATGACAATTCAACTGTTGTGCCTTTTGTTTCTGCAGGTTCTTCTACATGAAGGTGGAACGCTTCTAGTCTGTGTCAATTCTGCCCGTGCACTGAACGATCCTACTTGGTCATGGACCCATGATTTAAGAAGAGTAGTAGATGATTTGGTGGCATCAATATCCAACATCTTGAAGCAGTTCTCCTCTTCCAATAATGTTCAAGCAGCGCCATCATAATTGCTAACTAGTCTTTGTTTTATTTTCATTATTTTGTCAATCTTATTTCCTAATTTATTTGTATATGCTAGTTGGAATGTGCCATTTGTCCCAAGGCTATTAAGTTCAAATTAGAGCATTAAAATTGTAGTAACTTTTTTGAACTCAATCTGTAGCTGTGTATTTGGGATCGCCATGTATCTGATAAATTTTCAACCAATAATCACATCTTTTCAGGTAGGGTTCTTATCTTCATAGCAACCAAGTGAATAACCAATAGATATGATGGTATCAATCAATATTGATTGTGTTATTGTAACTTTAGTCCTTGGGCAATCAAACCTAAAAATTGGATTTAATGAAATAGTGAGACCTTGGAAGATAAATACAAAGGTGATGTCAGGGAATCCTTGCCCCATCAAACTATACATTTTATGACAAGTTAAAAAATATGAATGTTTTCAAGCTATATTACTTAAATGTACAGCATATGACTAAGCAACTTCAAAACATGCATTTGTTACAAAAAATGAATATCAGTATTGTAGTATTTGTTGTATTAATGGAACTCATTACCACCCAAATGCTCACTTCTTGTGATAAAGTCCTAAAGCGCAAGTAGACCTTAGAGAAACTAAGAGAGGCTACCCATTGTCACCACAGTAGCTCCCTCTCACTTTAGGCTGGCTCTCATCTGGCACAAGGGGTATCCCTGATATAGGATTGCTAAAGATTATGCAATTTGGGCTCAAGGTGGAATGGAGAAATAACTTTAGCAAAATAGAAATTGTAGAATAGATTTTGTAAATAGGATGATGGGTGAATCAAGATCCTTCGTTTGGGAGGAGATACAAAACTCATCCTTTTTGGCTCTCGTTCCCAAAGAAACCAAACCCTCCTTTTCCAGAGTATGTCTCATCTCCCTCTACAACTCCTCTTATAAAATCTTGACCAAAATCATTCCAACCAGACTCAAAACCATCCTACCCAAATTGATCTCCCCTAACCAAGGTGGCCTCATGCATGAGGAAGATAACAGACAATATTGTATTGGTCCAAGAAGCAATCCATTCAAGCTTCAAAGCAAAAGAGAAAGGTATGGCACATGTGGAACAATAAAGCATGAGGAATGGTGGATCCAAGTAAGAGTGAGTCATAATATGCCATAAATCCATATGCCAAGTTATCAAGAGCCCAATCAACTCATCAAAGAGAAGGACAACCTCATCAAAATATGCATAAGGTGATGATAAGTGTGTGCGTGCCTCCAAATGTGGGCCAAAGAAGAGGAGCACTCTATGTGGTACCTTGCTCCATGCTACAAGTAATCCATCTACATGTGAATATCATCCATAAGAGCTAGGGCATTGGAGAAAAGGAGCCCTAACCATGCCCATGTTAAGTAACAAACCATGAAGCCAACCAAATGACCAAGCCAATGCAATGTCCACTTAACCCAAAAGTGCTAGGGCATTCCACTAAGGGATCCATACATCGTCATGTCCAATAATCTAACAATGAGTGGACACTAGAACACCACATGATCAAGTGTAATGTTATCTCTATGATAGAGATGTATACCAAACATTACATCACCAAAACCTCTAGCACATCATCCATGTCATCAACAATCTGTGGAACCAAGTGAACACCCTAACCATCCAAAGCTCGTTGTGATGAAAATCACGACGATAGTGAAAACATTCACTAGTATAAGCCTCATGCAAAATGAGGGTTAGCAAGGCCATATTTCATCTCCATGAAATGTTATGCATAGAATGCCATCTTAGGCTTAAGCCCACTAGGTGGATCTACCCTAGTGACTTAAATGTTGTGTCTATAAATGTCCTCCCTAATGATCTTGTTCAGCCCTTTCTTGTTTGACAAGAGATGGTCAGGGGCGTTCAAGGAGTATCCTAAACAGGGGGACGTTATCCATCAAGATGCCCACTGACTATAATTGGCACGTAACCTTGACAAACTAACAATGGACTCGTCAGTGGGACCCATTAAAGGCAATGGTCAAGGCCTCCAAGGAGCAATATGCAAGGTAAGGGTACCACTCTCTACTAGCCACGAATCAACAAAGATCCAAACTTGATAAAGTAGTGAAACTAGAGCAACACTGGCCTCAACTCGAAAAGGATGAGTAGCAAACTTGGCCTCGATGATGTGCTAGGGAATAGTCCTCTTACAATAGATGATGCAGTGGAGTAGTAGAACCTGAACCCTCTCTATCCTAAACCAGGAACCAATCCTCCTCTATTGGACTCAGTCGCCAAACCTCGAAGCCATACATAATTGTGGGCTTGATAATGCTTTCTGGAAGCTCTATCTTGGGTTGAATGACTTGGAAGTGGTACTTAAAACACTGTAGCTCTAGAAGGGCTAGGGAACAATATCCCTTATTGATCTGAGGTTGAAGTGTAAGTCTCAATCTAAACCAAGGCCCAGGAAACGGAAAACCCAAGTGTAGGTAGTGGTGATCTCAATCTCCTCACGCTGAAAGTAGAAATGGAACTCCAACAGAATACTCTTCAAGCCATTGAAAATCAAAACCTTGGTTTTACCAATGTTGACCATCAATTGTCGAAGATGACAAAACTTGGCTAAGGTGCCTCTCTATCTCTAGAGGCCTTCCGCAATAGAAGCTAGGAGGACCACATCTTTGACGAAGAGTAGGACGGATATCAAGACATGGTGAAAGAGGTAGCCATCCTCAAGCTGGAAATGCTCCTGCAAAGGATTCTAGCTTGCTTGTGTGTCCCAAACAAAGGGAGTGAAAGAGGACAACCCTACTTCACACCAATCGTACTCCTAATAAACTCCAACAAACCATGCAATGTGTGGAGATGGCCCAATACACACTCATAGAGGCAGATAATAGTACTAAGGAGAGTCTTAGATATTCCAATATGTTGATGATTATATCTTCTTGAGAAATCCTCCAGGACACAGACTGAGTGAGTCGCCCTGTGAGAGAGCCCATGAGTTAGGTGTGCCCATGAGATGGGTGTGTCGTTCCTCTCTAAGACTGAGATGGAACACTATGTGCTCTTGTGTGGGGTGAGGATTCCCATGTGATGGGTGAGTCATTCCTCTCTGAGACTGAGATGAAACGATGTGTATGCCCCTGTGTGGGGTGAGGATGCTCATGTGATGGGTGTGTCGTTCCTCTCTGAGATTGAGATGAAACAATGTGTACCCCTGTGAGGGGTGAAGGTGCCCATGTGATGGGTGTATCGTTCTCCTCTGTGTAGAGAGTTGAGACGATGTGGTACTCTAGATGATTCTCATGTGAGATAGAGATCTGTTGAGAAGGACATCCCTGTGGCTGAGCACAGGTGGACGTGTCTCTAGTGGTTGGGCACTAGTGGGTGTGTGAGATCCCTTGCTATATTGTCTAAGAGTAAGATTTACTTGTAACCCTAATTGTGATGTAAAGGGTACAGGTCGGCTCCACCATAAAGTGAAAGATAATTAATGTAAAAGATAATTAATATTGTAATTATTAATTATATTCTGAGTTATTAAGGTCGGCCTTGTTGTGCCAATAGACACCACATTTGATGTGTCCAATCAAGTATAAATAAAGGTGATTTCCCCATTGAGGAAACACAACACACATGTGATTTTGGAAATTTCGACAAGTACATATTCTAAGGCTAAAGTGCACACCTCTTTTGGGTGCTAGCTTCTTGGTTTTGGAGAGCGCCCTTTTGTGTGCTAGGTCTATGGTGTGGGAGGTCTTTCTCTTGAGAATATAACAAAGGATTGTTGGGTTTTGTTCCCTTGTTGAGAAGGGTTTCCCAGGATATTTCTTGTGTTCTTGTGTATGGTATTTCTTCTTGTGATCTTGGTTATTGTTGTTGAAAAAATGTAACTGCAAAGTGTATTCTTATTATCTGATATATTATTCGTTGGAT
>JZKD02S1674488.1:946947-959421 GCA_000966675.3 Picea glauca
TTATTATATGATATATTATTCATTGGATCAATCCCCATTGTGGATTGATCATGTTGGCTATTGTAATAGGACCAAATCCCCTTTTGTGGATTGGTCAAATGATAATTATAATAGGAAGAATAAGAAGTCGGCCCCAACAGATATTAAAGAGGTACCAGAATATATTAAAGGTGATTATAACCACCCAATTTGAGAAGTCGGCCCTGCCAGTGAAGAGACACTTCACACGTGCTAGTGTTGTATAAATAAAGAGGCCAGCGCCTCACTTAGACACACAAATCACTTGCTCATTTGAGAGACAAGTTTCGGAATTGTAGTTGGAGAAGAAAGAAAGAGAGTGGCGCATATTTTGGAGAGGACCTTTTGTATTAGCTTGAGTTATCTCTTAGCATTGTATTGGCTATCTCTAATAAGGAAGTTTTGTTGGGTTTTCTTCCCCTAGAGGGTTTCCCAGGATAAATGTTGTGTCTCTTGTGATTGTGTATTTCTCAGTGATCTTGTCTTTATGTTTTTATTTATTGAAATGCAAAGAACTATAATAATGGCATAAACATTAACAATTGCAACAATCATGAATGGTGTAGCTACATGTGTTTATGGTTCAAGTAAATGCTAAAATTGAAATTAGGCTCATGCTTGAGCCTATAAAAATGAAAATTCAACATGGTTTCAGATCATAGGTCTTGAAGAAGCCATTGCAAAAGCCTTCAAAGCAAGTCGTCCTCCTTTATGCAGAACTATACGACCTCCTAGGGTTTCCAAAAATCCGTACGACCCTCTCTTGTTTGGCTATTTCAGCACCTTATACTTGAGCGTTGGGTATAAAAATTGTATGGGAGTGTACGACCTCCTTCAGTGCACCTAGAACAAGCTTCAGACTGCAATTTCGAGAATTTTAAATTTTTGGCCCTAAGGTTTCTAGGGTTTTGCAATTTTCTCTAGAAAATTCAGACCTAGGGTTTCTGCAGCTCATTGAAGGAGATTTTCAGCTCACCAGCGTTCTTCTTACTTTCAAAACTTATTGTTGGCAATCATAAGCCCAACAAAACCTAAGGTTGCTAGCCTAACCTAGCCGTTAGGTTTTCTAGCCCAATTGACAAGGGTTTGTGAAGAATCTGAAAATATGATGAAAAGAACCTTGGTGGAAGATAGGCTTGATGGATCAAACAACTTTAGTTCTTGGAAGTCAAGACTTTAGATCACTCTTGAAGAGGAAGATCTATTGTGGGTGATATAAAAAGTTTTACGAGAGACAACTACCAATGAAGAGAAGGAAGAAAGGAAGGAAGATAATAATGTAATCAATCTCTTACATTGAAGGGCCAGCTTCAAAATATCAAGATGAAAAAAGGTGATATCGTTGTTATCTTCTTCATGAATATGTCAAAGATCAGAGATCAACTAGGTGCCAGTGGAGAAATCATATCAACACTCTCAAGTATGCACTTGTATATATTATTTGTGTCATTGTCATTAGGGTACTTGCAGGAGGAAGGAACCTTTGCTAAAATCATGGATCCAGAGGGATCTTAGTGCATTCAGAGGAACAACACACTGGAAGTGAAGACTCCAGGTTTGATTGTTTTAATTATCATGCCTCTAACCTACATTTCTAATTTTGTTATAGTACAAGTAGGCGTTGTAGTTGTGACAATAATCCTTAAATTGTTTTGATCTTAGAGATATACTCATTATTCTCCTCTAGGAGATATTCTTGTCTTGTTTCCTTTCGTTTGTTTTCTTGTTCCGGGTAGGTTAACAACAAAGGAAGATGTTTATCCTTCAAACTTCAGAGGGAGTCACTTGACTCAGAGGGAGTCAAAACTATTTGAGAAGGAAGAACATAACCATCATTGAAGAAACCAAAGCAATGATACATGATCAACATCTACATATGGTTCTATGGGCAGAAGCATCCATGACAACAATATATGGTCAGAACAAGAGTCCTCACCAGATTTTGAAGAACATGACTTCGGAATAAGCCTTCACCAAAGTGAAACCTAAGGTAGGACACTTCAGGATATTTGGGTGTCCAAGTATATCTTCATGTACCCAAAGAAAAGAGATCCAAGCTAGACCCCTCAAAAAGAAAGAGAACATTTGTGGGATACAATGAATCTTCAAAGGCTTATCGAATCTACATCCCTGGTCAAAGACAGATTGAGGTGAGCATAGATATTATTTTTGAAGAAGAGATAACCTTTCAAAGATCCATAGAATCTCAGATCGAGATTGACAGCGAGACAATATCTTCTCCCCCTTCAGCAGTTCAAAGGGAGACAATTATTATTCTAGTTGATCAAGTTGTTCCAGTTGATTTAGTTGATATCCCCAGAGACATTGCAGTAGGCCATAAAAGGCCTATCTGAGCTCGACAAACTCTACAGGAGCCAAAGGGCCATCATCTCCTCAAGGCACATTCCGAGAGAGCAAGAGACCAAAGAGATTTTCGAGTTATTTTTCATCCATGAGGCACATCATTAATATCGAGCCTTCTTGTCATGGAGAAGCAACATGTCAGCAGGTATGGCAATATGCCATGACAAAAGAATATCAATCCATCTTGAAGAATGATGTGTGGGATATTGTTCTGAGACCAGAAGGAAAGTCTGTAGTGACTTCCAAGTGGATCTATAAGATCAAGCATATAGTTGATGAAAGTGTCGAGAAATACAAAGCGATATTTGTAGCCAGAGGATTCTCACAAGTAGAGGGAGTTGACTATGATGAGACATTTTCTCCAGTTTCCCTATACACTTCTATCTGTACTATCATTGCACTAGCTTCATCCATGGATTGGAAACTACATCAGATGGATGTAAAGACAACCTTTCTGAATGGTGATATTGAGGAAGAAGTTTATATTGAGAAGCCAGAAGGATTCGTGATACACGACGAGAAATCTCATGTGTGCAGGTTGAAGAAAGCCTTGTATGGACTAAAGCAGGCACCCTGTGCTTGGTACGAGAAGATGGATGGATTCTTAATGAGTTTGGGCTTCAGTAAGAGTGTTGTTGATCCAAACCTATATTATCATATTGTTGGTAACAAGTGCCTGATCTTAGTCCTGTATGTGGATGAATTATTCCTTACCGATTTAGAAAAACTTATTGTTGAATGCAAGCAAGCATTGACTTTTGAATTTGAGATGAAGGATTTGGGTATGATGCACTACTTCTTGGGACTAGAAGTATGGCAGAGGACTGATGATATATTCCTGAGTCAAGGAAAATATACAGTAGAGATATTGAAGAAGTTCGGTATGACACATTGCAAATCCATGCCTACACCGATGGTGATGGATTTGAAGAAAATGAATGATGCTTCTATTGATTCAGACGAGATTGATCCACAGTTGTGAGAATCACTGATGTATCCGGTTAACACTAGACCTGATATATGCTATGCAGTGAATGTACTTAGTCATTTCATGAGTCAGTGGATACACACTCATTGGATAACAACAAAGCATGTATTGAGATGATAGCAACAAATCATGTATTGAGATATCTACAAGACACAGTTGGATATGGCCTGAGATATGCCTTCGATGTAGACTTGAGTTTGCAGGGATATGTCGATGTAGATTGGGCAAGGAGCGCAACGAACCGAAAGAGCACATCTGGTTGTTGTTTTACCTTGGGGTCTGCCATGGTTTCTTGGTGCAACAGGAAACAGAGCTCTGTGGCCTTGAGTATCGCAGAAGCATAGTATATAGCGTTGAGTGTGGCAGTCTGCGAAGTAGTGTGGCTTCGCAAGCTCCTGACATATTTATTTGATCATGAGATGGATCCTACCATTATTCATTGTGATAACGAGAGTTGTGTGAAGCTCTCTGAGAACCTTGTGTTTCACGATAGATCGAAACACATTGAGATAAAATATCATTATATCAGAGACATGGTGCAGAGGAAAGCAGTACACCTGCAATACCTTCCTACACATGAGAAGATTGCATATATCTTCACCAAACCGCTTACCAAGACGAAGTTCGAGTACTTCTGTGAGAGACTTGGCATGGTGGAGAATGCCTCCCTAGCTGAGAGGGAGTGTTGATGATTACAGCTTTGTGAGACATCCTCCAGGACACAGACTGAGTGAGTCGGCCTGTGAGAGAGCCCATGAGTTGGGTGTCCCCATGAGATGGGTGTGTCATTCCTCTTTGAGACTGAGATGGAACGTTGTGTGCCCCTGTGTGGGGTGAGGATGCCCATGTGATGGGTGAGTCGTTCCTCTCTGAGACTGAGATGAAACGATGTGTATTCCCTTGTGTGGGGTGAGGATGCCCATGTGATGGGTGTGTTGTTCCTTTCTGAGACTGAGATGAAACGTTGTGTACCCCTGTGCAGGGTGAAGGTGCCTATATGATGGGTGTATCGTTGTTTTCTGTGTAGAGAGTTGAGATGATGTGGTACTCCAGATGATTCTCCTGTGAGACTCAGTGAGATAGAGATCTGTTGGGTAGGACGTCCCTGTGGCTGAGCACAGGTGGATGTGCCCCTAGTGGTTGAGCACTAGTGGGTGTGTGAGATCCTTTGCTATATTGTCTAAGAGTAAGATTTACTTGTAACCCTAATTGTGATGTAAATGGTACATGTCGGCCCCACCATAAAGTGAAAGATAATTAATATTGTAATTATTAATTATATTCTGAGTTATTGAGGTTGGCCCTGTTGTGCCAATAGACAACACTTTTGATGTGTCTAGTCAAGTATAAATAAAGGTGATGTCCCTATTGAGGAAATACAACACACGTGATTTTGGAAATTTCATCAAGTACATATTCTAGGGATAAAGTGTGCACCTCTCTTGGGCACTAGCTTCTTGGTTTTGGAGAGAACCCTTTTGTGTGCTAGGTCTATGGTGTGGGAGGTCATTCTCTTGAGAATATAGCAAAGGATTGTTGGGTTTCCTTCCCTTGTTGAGAAGGGTTTCCCAGTATATTTCTTGTGTTCTTGTGTATGGTATTTCTTCTTGTAATCTTGGTTATTGCATCAATCATGAATGGTGTAGCTGCATTTTTTTATGGTTCAAGTAAATGCTAAAATTGAAATAAACCTCATACTTGAGCCTAGTATAGTGAAAATTCAACACAATATCTCTAAGTCTCTGGAACAATGCCTCCCTCAAAACTAAGTCAAATTCCTTTAAAAAGTTGGCAAAGCAACAAAAGACTATAGAGTGGTGTCTCGCCTCCTCTATGATGGCTCTGAGGGTGAGAATGTGGGGTCAAAAACCTACCTACCCCTTGGCCCAAAGATGTCCCTTATCAAGTATCTTTGATATTCTTCGATGGAGGGTTGTGGCATATATATCTTGGAGAAAGTGTGACCCATCATGATAGTCCAATAGTTATGTGGATTAGCATTGGCCCTTGATTAATGGATCAAGTGGATAGTATGGTGGGACCATGTGGGTGGAAATCCAAAGTAAACCACATGGTTAAATAGATTAGTGATGTACTAGACTAGTTGGTGACTGCCATGCTTAGGAAAATTTACCTAGAAACCCTCCTCATCTATTTCTATGCTAGTGTAAATGTCCCATATCACCTATCGGATATCCAAGTCCCAAAACATGTGACGGGAATATGGGGAGTAGGTGACAAAGATAGGGGGTTGTCCAAGGACATCATAAAAGGTGGTCGTATTGGAGAACATGGATTCGGGGGTAGATTGGAATGGTGAGGGAAGAAGGTGCACCAAAAGGTGTTGGGAGAGTGATAAATGGTTATACACAATTCCCATCTCCATTAGACAAGAAAGAGATTTTTTTTGTATCGGAGGAGATAATGGTAGTGTTGCTACTCAAACTCTTGCCAAAGGAAAAATCCTAGCCTTAGTAGGAGAGCCTAGAAGCCACTCTTAGGCAAGCCACCCACTTTCACCTCAGTGGCCTTGCCTCTCACTTTTAGGCTAAGAAAGGGAGTTTACTAACGTAAGGGGGGTGTCCCTAATGGTCAAATCAAGTTATGTCATTGTATAGGAAGAGGAGTTCTCCTAACTTATGTCAATGATTACAACTACGTGAGACATCCTCCAAGACACAGACTGAGTGAGTCAGCCTGTGAGAGAGCCCATGAGTTGGGTGTTCCCATGAGATGGGTGTGTTGTTCCTCTCTGAGACGGAGATGGAATGTTCTGTGCCCCTGTGTAGAGAATATGCCCATGAGATGGGTATGCCGTTCTCTTTGAGACAGAGATGGAATGTTGTGTGCCCCTAAGAAGGGAAGATGCCCATGAGATGGGTGTGTCATTTGAGATGAAACGATGTGCACCCCTGTGAGGGGTGAAGGATCCCATGTGACGGGTTTATTGTTCTCCTCTGTGTATAGAGTTGAGACAATGTGGTACTCCATATGATTCTCTTGTGAGATGCAGTGAGATAGAAATCTGTTGAGTAGGACGTCCTTGTTGAAATAATGTAACTGCAAAGTGTATTCTAATTATTATTGTGGAATTATTCATTAAATCAATCCCCATTGCGGATTGATCATGTCGGCTATTGTAAAGGACCAAATCCCCTTTTGCGGATTGGTCAAAATATAATTGTAATAGGAAGAATAAGAAGTCAGCCCCAGAATATATTAAAGGTGGTTATAACCACCCAGATTGAGAAGTCGTCCCTGTCAGTGAAGAGACACTTCCACAAGTGCCAAAATTGTATAAATAGGGAGGCTAGCGCCTCACTTAGACACACACTCACTTGTTCATTAAGAGACAAGTTTTGGAGTTGTAGTTGGAGGAGAAGAGAGAGAGAGAGGCACATTCTTGGGAGAGGACTTTATGTATTTGTTTGAGTTATCTCTTGGCATTGTATTGGCTATCTATAATAAGGAAGTTTTTGTTGGGTTTTCTTCCCCTTGAGGGTTTCCCAAAATAAATGATGTGTCTATTGTGATTGTGTATTTCTTAGTGATCCTATCTTATGCTATTGTTGTCTATTGAAATGCAAAGAACTCTAATAATATCTTAAACCTTAACATGGTTTCAGAGCTAAGCTGAAGAGAGCATCTTTCACAAGAGAAAGTGAAAAACATCATTGTTGTCATACATGCAAATTAAGGATTTTTTTTGATGAAGTATTTCAGCCCTAAAACCATCTAGAAAAGTGTGCCCTTCCTCAAGGATCACTTTGGCATCCTTAGCGCAAATTTCCAATGGCTAGATCTCCTGGAAAGTGAAACCCTAGTTTCACAAAGTACTAGAAAACCAGAAGCACCAGTCCAGAAATCCGCAGATCAAGTTTGGAGGGGTAAAAGTTGGATTTTCTCATATCCAAACACACCAGGCTACTCGCCTCAGCCAAGCGTACCTCCTGGTAAGTTCAGAACTTGATTTTGAGCATTTTCATTGTTTGGTCATTTTCCTACCTCTAGGTAAAAGATGTATGCAAGCACTAAGCTTGTTGGCAAGCTGGAAGGTGTGAAAAACTTTCGTGCTTGGAAGTATAGGATCAGACTCATTCTTGAAGAGAATGACCTAACAAGATTCGTCAAAGAAGAAGTGTCGGAACCCGACGATGTTGTAGACAAAGCAAAGCATCAAAATGACACGATAAGGGCCAAAAGAATCATTGCAAATTCAATCAAAGATCACTTGATCCCTTATGTGTCATCAAAGAAGACTCTGAAAGAAATGTTTGATGCCCTAAGTATACTATATGAAAGAAAGAACATAAACCGGAATATGAATCTAAGAACTTAGCTCAAGAATACAAGGATGTAGAAAGGAGAATCAATCCAAGAATATTTCTCCAGAATATCCCAATTCAAAGAACAACTAGAGGCAATTGGAGATGCTATAGATGAAGACGAACTTATAATGACAGCCCTTAATGGTCTCACAAGACCTTGGGATGCATTCATCCAAACAATCTGTGCCAGAAAAAAGAAACTAAAATTTGACGGTCTATGAGAAGAATGCATTCAAGAAGAAACAAGAGTAGTTAACTGAAAAGCGTTACTAGCAAGAGATGATGATCAAGCCCTAGCTACTCACACCAAAGGAGGAAGGAAAAAGTCCTACTTCCAAAAATAAACTCATAAAGAGTCTCACCCCCAAAACAAATCTCAACCAAAGAGATTCCAGAAGAAAGGACAACGAAAGGAAAGAGATTACTCATCTGTCCAATGCTACCATTGTGACAATATGGGACATATTGCGAGATATTGTCCAGCAAAATGAGAAGAATACAAAAGGAAAAATAAGAGGCATCATGCTCATGTAGTTGAAGATGAAGTGTCACCCGCAAAGATGTTAAGAGAACAAATTAAAGACTATGTCTTAATCTCGGCCCTCTCAAGATCAGTAACACCTGGAGAGAACACTTGGCTCATTAATAGTGGTGCCTCCAAGCACATGACAGGTCAAAGAGAGATTCTCTCTTTCATTTCAGAAAAGAAGTTTTCTCAGAAAGTGACACTTGGAGATGATTACCAATATCCCATCAAGAGAGTGGGAGAATCAAACTACAAGCTTAATTCAGGGAATTTACTAAAGATGAAGGACGTAGTTTATGTACTAGGTTTGACAAAGAACCTACTCTCCATTTCATCTTTAGAAAATAAAGGCTTCAAAGTTGCCTTTATAGATGGAGAAGTTCTTATGTGGGCTAAAGAAGAAACCACAAAAGGAGCAATCATCATTGGAAAAGAAGAACGTGGCTTGTACAAGCTAAAGGGTCACTCAAAAGCTGCCATGACCCACGCTATTGAGAATCCATTTGAACTTTGACATAGAATATTATCCCACATCAACTACAAGGCGCTACCATACATATGCAAAGTTGTCACAGGGCTACCAGAACTCAAGGTTGACCATGAAGGCATGTGCAATGGATGTGCACAAGGGAAGAACATCAAGAACCCTTTTTCGAATAGAGACAACAAAGCATAAGGAGTCCTAGAGTTCATTCATTCAGATGTGTGTAGCTCAATGCCATCGTCCTCCATTAGTGGGTATGTATACTATGTATCATTTATTGATGATTATTCTCGTAAGACCTGGGTGTATTTTTTGAAATCTAAAGATGAAGTGTTCAACAAATTAAAGGAATTCAAATCCTTGATAGAGAATCTTTCTGAAAGAAAGATCAAGATACTCGGGTCAGATAATGGAGGAGAATACACCTCAAAAGAGTTTGTGAACTTCTGCAAAGATGTTGGGATCAAGAGGAAGCTCACCACTCCCTATAATCGTCAACAAAATGGTGTAGCTAAAAGAAAGAACAGAATGATAATGGAAGCAGTGAAGACCATGATCCATGATCAAGATCTTCCTATGTGCTTATGGGCAGAAGCAGCGATGACATCCATATATGTGCAAAACCGATTGTCCCATAGTGCACTTGGGTTCAAGACCCCGGAAGAGATGTTCACCGGAAAGAAGCCAGAGGTAAGCCATCTCAAAATATTTGTCTGCCCAGTATTTATACATATTTTGAAAGAGAAAAGAAACAAGTTGGACCCTTCAGGAAAGAAGGGAATATTTGTGGGATACTGTGAGGTCTCCAAGGCCTTCAGGATTTATAGACTAGATCACCATCACATCGAGATCAACAGGGATGTGACCTTTGATGAAGATGCAATGCTCAAGAAATCAAGAAGATGTTAGCTTGAAGAAGTATATGAAGAGGAACCCGTAATCCCTAGAGTTGCAGAATCAGTGAGGGAGGTTCCCAGAGCTGCAGAACTAATGAGGGAAGTCGTAACTTGCCCTGATGAGGAAATTCTAGAAAATCATGACATAGTAGAATTTCAAAAACCTCTTCAGATGACAATCTCCCATAAAAGAAAGCCTTCTTGGGCAAGAGATCTTATTCAAGATGGAGAGAAATGTGGTGTTCCCGAAGGAACCATGAGACAGGTGAAGAGACCTACAACATTCTCCAGTTATATGGATTTGATGTGTGATCTCCTAGAGAAAGAGCCTACTTTCTTTGACGAAGCCATTCAGAAGAAAGAATGGGAAGATGTTATGACAGAAGAATACCAATCCATAATAAAGAACGATGTATGGGAAATAGTTCCCAGACCGAAGAGCAAGGATGTGTTATCTTCCAAATGGCTCTTCAAAATAAAACATGTTGTTGATGGAAGTATTGAGAAGTATAAAGCAATATTTGTTGCTCGTGGATTTTCGCAAATGGAAGGCATTGATTATGAAGAGACATTCGCTCCTATAGCTAGATACACTTCGATCAGAACCATCATAGCACTTGCAGCTAAGATGAAGTGGAAGTACACTAGATGGACGTAAAGACAACTTTCCTAAATGGTGTCATCGAAGAAGAAGTGTATATAGAGCAACCTCAAGGATTTGAAGTTGAAAACAAGAAGTCTCATGTCTGCAAGATGAAGAAGGCTCTGTACGGATCGAAGCAAGCTCCTAGAGCTTGGTATGGCAGGATAGATAGTTTCCTGATGAGTTTGGTCTTTACCAAGAGTAAAGAAGATTCTAACCTCTACTTCAAGGTTATGAACGATTAGTTAGTGATATTATTGTCATATGTGGATGACTTATTCTTAACTAGAGAAGAAAAGCTCATCACCGAATGTAAGAAGAGGCTCGCCTCAGAATTTGAGATAAAATACCTTGGCCTAATGCATTATTTCTTAGGTCTTGAGGTATGGCAGAGTCCAGAGAGGATCTTCCTTAACCAAGGGAAGTATGCAATCGAACTCTTGAAGAGATTCGACATGTTAGAGTGCAAGTCTATGAATACACCCATGGAAACGAAGCTGAAGTTATTGGTCAACACTTCGTCAGAATTGATTGATGCCACACTGTATAGACAGATCATTGGATTGTTGATGTACCTGACGAACACCAAACCAGATATTTTTTTTTTCATGAACACGTTGAGCCAGTTTCTGGTAGAACCCTGACATGTTCACCTAGTTTTTGCAAAAAATGTGATGAGGCACCTTAAGGGTACATTAGATTTTGGTCTCAGTTATGATGGAAATCATGATTTGACATTGAGTGGGTACACTGATTCAGATTGGGCTGGAAGTGTCTCTGACAGGAAGAACACTTTAGGATGTTGTTTCAGTTTGGGATCAGCCATGATCTCATGGCAGAGTAGGAAGCAATCCAACATTTCTCTCAGTACAGCGGAAGAAGAATACATTGTTGTGTGTTCTTCTAGCTGCTAAGCTATATGGCTTCATAAGTTATTGACTGGTCTATTTGACCTAGAGATGGAAGCAACCACGATCCTATGTGACAACCAGAGTTGAATAGAGATGACAAAGAATTTTGTATTCCATGACAATTCGAAGCACATAGAGATTCGATATCATTACATCTGTGACATGGTGCAGAGAGGAGCCATAAAGCTCCAGTACATTAGCACGGATGAATAGGTTGTCGATGTGTTGACCAAGCCTCTGTCTTGTGTAAATTTTGAGCACTTTCGAGATAAGTTTGGTATAGTCCAAAAGGACCTTCCTCGAAAGGGGGAGTAGTGTTGTGATGAGATATATCTAGTACTGTGCTTCCAGCTTAACCATTGTGACGTAAAGCTAGTCTAGTTGTTGTGTTGAGATATGTCTAGCACTGTGCTTACAGCTTAATTGATGTGACATAAAGTCATTCTAGTACCTTGCTTCCATATTTATAGCTGTGATGAAAAGCAAGACGAGTATTGTGCTTCTAGCTTGATTGTTGTGATGAAAAGCAAGACAAGTACTGTGCTTCCATCTTGATAGTTGTGACGTAAATCCATTCCAGTATTGTGCTTTCATCTTGATTGTTGTGATGAAAAGAAATACGAGTAATGTTCTTCCAGCTTGATAGTTGTGACGTAAAGCCATTCAAGTATTGTGATGATGAGTCAGCCTCGTGTTGTGATGATGTGACCAGCCTCCTGATGTGATGATGATGTATTAGTTTTATACTAATCCATATTGATGCAGATGATGATTTCATTCCTTTGAGAATGACGATTTTGCCGATGAGAAAAACTTCTGATGATTTATAGATACGCCAGTCAATGTTCCAAGATGATGTTGATGATGTTGTCCTCTCTCTCACCTGATGTTGTTGAAGAATACCCTTCTTGTTAAGGGGGAGTGTTAAAATAATGTAACTGCAAAGTGTATTCTAATTATAATTTTGGAATTATTCATTAGATCAATCCCCATTGCGGATTGATCATGTTGGCTATTGTAAAGGACCAAATCCCCTTTTGTGGATTGGTCAAAATATAATTGTAATAGGCAGAGTAAGAAATCGGCCCCAGAATATATTAAAGGTGGTTATAACCACCTAGATTGAGAAGACGACCATGCCAATGAAGAGACACTTCCACTCGTGCCATAATTGTATAAATAAGGAGGCTAGTGCCTCACTTAGACACACACTCACTTGTTCATTAAGAGACAAGTTTCGAAGTTGCAGTTGGAGAAGAGAGAGAGAGAGAGAGAGAGAGAGAGAGAGAGAGAGAGAGAGATTCTTGGGAGAGGAC
>JZKD02S1674488.1:959471-1083086 GCA_000966675.3 Picea glauca
AGAGGACTTTCTGTATTTGTTTGAGTTATCTCTTGGCATTGTATTGGCTATCTATAATAAGGAAGTTTTTGTTGGGTTTTCTTCCCCTTGAGGATTTCCTAGGATAAATGATGTGGCTCTTGTGATTGTGTATTTCTCAGTGATCCTATCTTATTCTATTGTTGTCTATTGAAATGCAAATAACTCTAATAATAGCGTAAACGTTAACAATCCTTGTGGCTAAGAACAAATGGACGTGATCCTAGTGGTTGAGCACTAGTGAGTGTGTGTCTAGATTATTCTCCTCTGAGACGTAGTGAGAAAGAGATCTGTTGAATTGGACGTCCCTGTGGTTGAGCACAGGTGGATGTGCCCCTGGTGGTTGAGCACTAGTGGGTGTGTGAGATCCCTTGCTATATTGTCTAAGAGTAAGATTTCCTGTAACCTTAATTGTGATGTAAAGGGTACAGGTCAGCCCCACCATAAAGTGAAAGATAATTAATGTAAAAGATAATTAATATTGTAATTACTAATTATATTATGAGTTATTGTGGTCGGCCCTATTGTGCCAATAGAAACATCATTTGATGTGATAAGTTTTGTATAAATAAAGGTGAATCCTCATTAAGGAAACACACTTATCTTTGTGTCATCTCATGATTTCAGAAGTTGTGGTCTGAAATGTTAATGTTTAAGCCATTATTATAGTTATTTGCATTTCAATAGATAACAACAACATAAGACAAGATCACTGAGAAATACACAATCACAAGAGACACAACATTTATCCTAGGAAACCCTCTAGGGGAAGAAAAACCCAACAAAACTTTCTTATTATAGATAGTCAATACAATGCCAAGAGATAACGTAAGATAATACAGAAGATCCTCTCCCAAAGATGCACCACTCTCTCTCTCTCTCTTCTCCAACTGCAGTTCTGAAACTTTTCTCTCAAAATGAGCAAGTGAGGTGTGTCTAAGTGAGGCGCTAGCCTCCTTATTTATACAAATATGGCACGTGTGAAGTGTCTCTTCACTGGCAGGGCCGACTTTACAAACTGGGTGGTTATAACCACCTTTATTATATTATGGGGCCTCTTAAATATATTATGGGGCCGACTTCTTCTTTTGCCTATTACAATTACATTATGACCAATCCGCAAAAGGGGATTTGGTCCTTTTACAATAGCCGACATGATCAATCCACAATGGGGATTGATCCAATGAATAATATATCAAACAATAATAATAATACACTTTGCAGTTACATTATTTCAACACTCCCCCTTAATAAGAAGGGTATTCTTCAACAACATCAGGTGAGAGAGAAAGGACAACATCATCAACAACATCAAGTGGGTGAGAGGATAGCATCATCAATATCATCTTGGAACATTGACTAGCGTATCTATAAATCATCGAAAGTTTTCTTCATCAGCAGCATCGTCATTCTCCAAGGAATGAAATCATCATCTGCATCAATATGTATTAGTATAAAACTGATACATCATCATCATCATCACAACACGAGGCTGGCTCATCATAATACAGGATTGGCTTTACGTCACAGTTGTCAAGATGGAAGCTCAGTACTCATCTTGCTTTATGTCACAACAATCAAGCTAGAAGCAAGATACTAGACTGGCTTTACGTCACAACTTCTCAAGCTGGAAGCACAGTACTAGTCTCATCTCAATGTATTGTTTTATGTCACAACACTCAAGCTGGAAGCAAAATACTAGACTAGCTTTACGTCACAGCTTCTCAAGCTGGAAGCACAATACTAGTCTCATCTCATCGTCTTGTTTTACATCACAACCATCAGGTTGGAAGAAAGATACTAGACTGGATTTACGTCATAGCTATCAAGCCGGAAGCACGGTACTAGTCTCATCGCATCTTCTTGTTTTATGTCACAACCATCAAGTTGGAAGCAAGATACTAGACTGGCTTTACGTCACATCTGTAAATATGGAAGCACAGTATTAGTCTCATCACATCTTCTTTCTTTACGTCACAACCATCAGGTTGGAAGCAAGATACTACACTAACTTTACGTTACAGTTGTCAAGCCATAAGAACAGTACTAGTCTCGTCACATCTTCTTGCTTTATGTCATAACCATCAGGTTGGATGCAAGATACTAGATTGGCTTTACGTCACAGTTGTCAAGCCGGAAGCACAGTACTAGTCTCATCTCATCTTCTTGCTTTACGTCACAACCATCAGGTTGGAAACAAGATACTAGACTGGCTTTACGTCACAATTGTCAAGCCGGAAGCACAATACTAGTCTCATCTCATCATCTTGCTTTAYGTCACAGCAATGAAGCTGGAAGCAAGAGATGTCTCATCACAACAACTACTCCCCCTTTCGAGGAAGGTCCTTTCAGACTATACCAAGCTTATCTCGAAAGTGCTCAAACTTTACATGAGATAGAGGCTTGGTCAACACATCAACAACTTGTTCATCCATGCTAACATACTAGAGGTTTATGGCTCCTCTCTGCACCATGTCACGGATGTAATGATAACGAATCTCTATGTGCTTCGACTTGTCATGGAATACATGATTCTCTATCATCTTTATGCAAATTTGGTTGTCATATAGGATCGTGGTTGCTTCCATCACTAGGTCAAATAGGTCGGTCAGCAACTTTCGAAGCCATATAGCTTCGCAGTTGGTAGAACATGCAGCAAGTATTTTGCTTCCGTTGTGCTAAGAGTAATGTTGGATTGCTTCCTACTCTGCCACAAGATCATGGTTGATCCCAAACTGAAACAACATCCTGAAGTGTTTTTCCTGTCAGAAACACTCCCTGCCCAATCTGAATCAGTGTACCCACTCAATGTGAAATCATGATCTCCATCATAACTAAGACCACAATCTATTGTACCCTTAAGGTACCCCATCACATGTTTTGCAGCCACTAGGTGAACATGTCTAATTTCTACCAGAAACTGATTGAAGGTGTTCACGGAAAAACAAATGTTTGGTCTGGTGTTTGTCAGGTACATCAGCGATCCAATAATCTGTCTGTACAACATGGCATCAATTAATTCCGACGAAGTGTCGACCAGCAGCTTCAGCTTCGCTTCCATGGGTGTATTCATGGACTTGCATTCCAACATGTCGGATCTCTTCAGGATTTCGACTACATACTTCCCTTGATTAAGGAAGATCCTCTCTGGACTCTGCCATACCTCAATACCTAAGAAATAATGCATTAGGCCAAGGTCTTTCATTTCAAATTCTGAGGCAAGTCTCTTCTTACATTCAGTGATGAGATTTTCTTCTCTGGTTAAGAATAAGTCATCCACATATAGCAGTAATATTACTAGCTCATCATTCATAACCTTGAAGTAGAGGTTAGAATCATTTTTACTCTTAGTAAAGACCAAGCTCATCAAAAAGTTGTCTATTCAGCCATACCAAGCTGTAGGAGCTTGCATCAATCCATACAATGCTTTCTTCAACCTGCAGACATGAGACTTCCTGTCTTCAACTTCAAATACTTGAGGTTTCTCTATATACACTTCCTCTTTGATAACACCATTTAGGAAAGTTGTCTTTATGTCCATCTGGTGTAACTTCCACTTCATCCTAGCTGCAAGGGATATTATGGTTCTGATCGAAGTGTATCTGGCTACAAGAGCGAATGTCTCTTCATAGTCAATGCCTTCTTTTTTAGAAAAGCCACGAGCCACAAATCTTGCTTTATACTTCTCAATACTTCCATCAGCAACATGTTTTATTTTGAAGAGCCATCTAGACGATACCACATCCTTGATATTCGGTCTGAGAACTATTTTCCATACATCGTTCTTTATTATGGATTGGTATTCTTTTGTCATGGCATCTGCCCATTCTTTCTTCTGAATGGCTTCTTCAAAGCAGGTAGGCTCCTTTTCTAGGAGATCACACATCAAATCCATATAACTGGAGAATGGATTTGGTCTTTTCACCTGTCTCGTAGTTCCTTCGGGAACACCATACTTCTCTCCATCTTGAATAAGCTCTCTAGCCCAAGCTGGCTTTATTTTATGGAGGATCGTCATCTGAGGAGGTTCTTGAACTTCTAATTATCATGGTCTTCTAAAATTTCCTCATCAGGGGAAGTTACGACTTCTCTCACTGGTTCTGCGGCTCTGGGAACCTCCCTCACTGTAGTTCTGGGGATTACAGGTTCCTCTTCATATACTTCTTCAAGCTGACATCTTCTTGATTTATTGAGCATTGCATCTTCATCAAAGGTCACATCCCTGCTGATCTCAATGTGACGGTGACCTGGTATATAGATTTTGAAGGCCTTAGAGACCTCACAGTATCTCACAAATATTCCCTTCTTTCCTGAAGGTTCCAGCTTGTTTTTCTTCTCTTTCGATATATGAATAAATATTGGGCAGCCAAATATTTTGAGATGGCTTACCTCTGGCTTATTTCCGGTGAACATCTCTTCCGGGGTCTTGAACCCAAGTGAACTATGGGACAATCGGTTCTGCACATATAAAGTTGCCATTGTTGCTTCTGCCCATAAGCACATAGGAAGATCTTGATCATGGATCATAGTCTTCACAACTTCCATTATTGTTTGGTTCTTCCTTTCAGCTACACCGTTTTGTTGAGGATTATAGGGAGTAGTGAGTTCCCTCTTGATCCCAACATCTTTGCAGAAGCTCGCGAACTCTTTTGAGGTGTATTCTCCTCCATTATCTGACCTGAGTATTTTGATCTTTCTTTCAGAAAGATTCTCTATCAAGGCTTTGAATTCCTTGAATTTGTTGAACACTTCATCTTTAGATTTCAAGAGATACAACCATTTCTTACGAGAATAATCATCAATAAGTGATACATAATATACATACCCACTAATGGAGGACAATGGAATTGGGCCACACACATCTGAATGAATGAGTTCTAGGACTCCTTCTGCTTTGTTGTCTCTCTTCAGAAAAGGGTTCGTGATGTTCTTCCCTTGTGCACATCCATTGCATATGCCTTCATGGTCATCCTTGAGTTCAGGTAAACTTGTGACCGCTTTGCATATGTATGGTAGCACCTTGTAGTTAATGTGAGCTAATTTTCTATGACAAAGTTCACATGGATTCTCAATGGCATGGGTCATGGCAGCTTTTGAGTGACCCTTTAGCTTATGCAAGACACCTTCTTATTTTCCAATGATGATTGCTTCATTTATGGTCTCTCCTTTAGCATGTTTCCTTCTGCAATCTTCACTATAACTTCCTCAGGGTTATTCCCTGTGACCTAGAGAAAGGTCAACAAAACATCAGATAATATAAAGTAATAACACGAACAATCATCACAGTAGCTCCTTTAGAGCTATCACTTGTAATTTGTCTGAAGCAAAGATTAAAGGTAAGGAATAGAATACGAAATGAGGTCAACACTCTCATAGTGTTGTGATCAAACATTCCTCCATGGAAACCTGGAACTAGCACACAATATTCTTCCTAGAGGAGGTGTTAGTTGTATCAGACAAATGATTACGTTAAGCATTTACCTCTATATTCTCACATGTTATTAAGTATGATACTTTACAAAGACTGTTATCTCAACTATAGTCATCAACTTGTCATCTATACCTTTGAATCTTATTAACTTGATTAATCAAACCTAGAGCCTTGTCCTTAGGAATGAGTGCTTGCTTTTATTTCGAGTCTCCTTCACTCAAGATGATGAGTTCTTTCTTCAACCTGTCTTCTATACTAAGACAATACGTTATCTTGACAGAAGGTTGGGCTAGAGGATAAGTTCTACGATCTCAACTTTTAATCCATCTAATACCTTGACTTAGATTTTGATCAAAGGTTATAATGATGGTCATAGATACAACATGCAACATTGATCAATATAACAAATGGATGCATATTAGAGTAATCACACCTGGGTTGCATCATTCCTCTAAATGTGTTGGATCTTGAGATCCTTCTGGATTTGTGGCAAGAGATCCCTTCTCCTGTAAATACTCTTTAAATTTTAACCATTTAAACATATGTGAGTACATACCTCTAATAGCATTTGTAGGTAGTGGATCCATCTGGTAGCAGCGGTAATCATTACCAACTCTTAAAAATATCAAGGGTGTTTGCAACTGGTGTTACGGCTGCAACTGCAACTGCAACTGTTTCTGAGACTGCAACTTAGGGTTTTATGAGGAAACCCTAATTTTTCAAACTTCAAAATTTGAAATTCTGATCCAGGGGATACTGAGGGGAGTAAGCTGGTGTAGTGAGATTTCTGAAAATCCAACTTTTACCCCCTCAAACTTGATCTGCAGATTTCTGGACTGGTGCTTTTGGTTTTCTGGTACTTCTAGTACTTTGTGAAACTAAGGTTTCATTTTCTGGGAGATCTAGCCACTGAAAAGGTGCGCTAAAGGTGTCAAAATGATCCTTGGGGGAGGGCGCACTTTTCTAGATGGTTTTAGGGATGAAATACCTCACCAACAAAAATCCCTAATTTGCATGTACAACAACAGTGACATTTTTCACTTTTCTCTTGTGAAAGATGCTCTCTTCAGCTTGCCTCTGATACCATGTTAATGTTTAATCCATTATTATAGTTCTTTTCATTTCAATAGATAGAAACAACATAAGACAAGATCACTGAGAAATACACAATCACAAGAAACGCAACATTTATCCTGGGAAACCCTCTAGGGGAAGAAAAACCCAACAAAACTTCCTTATTATAGATAGCCAATGAAATTCCAAGAGATAACTTAAGCTAATACAGAAGATCATCTCCCAAAGATGCGCCACTCTCTTTCTCTCTTCTCCAACTACAGTTCTGAAACTTGTCTCTCAAAATGAGAAAGTGAGGTGTGTCTAAGTGAGGCGCTAGCCTCCTTATTTATACAAACCTGGCACATGTGAAGTGTCTCTTCACTGGCAGGGTCGACTTCTCAAACTGGGTGGTTATAACCACCTTTATTATATTCTGGGGCCGACTTCTTCTTTTGCCTATTACAATTAYATTATGACCAATCCGCAAAAGGGGATTTGGTCCTTTTACAATAGCCGACATGATCAATCTACAATGGGGATTGATCCAATAAATAATATATCAAATAATAATAAGAATACACTTTCCAGTCACATTATTTCAACATGAAATTATGAGAATTACAACACCCTCTTGTGTGTTAGGTTTGGTGATGGTGTGGGAGGTCTTTCTCTTGAAGAATATAACAAATGATTGGTTGGGTTTTCTTCCCTTGTCGAGAAGGGTTTCCTAGGATACTTCTTGTGTACATGTGCATGGTATTTCTTCTTGTGATGTTGGTTACTTCAACAAATTGTTTATGGTGTAACTGCAATTGTCTATGGTTCAAGTAAAATGCTAAAAATGGAATAAACTTCATGCTTGAGCCTAGCCTAGTGAAAAATCAACATGGAATCACAGTAGTACTTGAAGAAAACCATATGCATAGTAAAGGATGGTAGCCATGGGATTTTTTGGACTAATAAGAAAAGGGTCGGACCCTCATTTGAATTATGTGGTGAAGGATGAGGCTAGTTGCAGGCCTCTAAGGCACACCTGTAGCAGCACCTGTTCATATGCTTGAACAATAGAGAAGGGCCAGACTTTTCTCCTTAAATTCTGAGGTGAAGTTTAAGTCTCTAACCATAGGTCACACATGTTGATCCCTATCTACAGCATAAAGGAAAGGGCTTGAAGCCCCATCCCCTATTACAAAATTATTTGTGAATGGTCGCAAGATATCATCCATCATCCTCATGAAAGTAGCTAGAGAATTTGTCAAACCAAAGGGCATGACCAACCATTCAAAAAGGCCTTCCTTTGACTTCAAGGCGATTTTCCATACATCTGTTTGTTCTATCAGGACCTGGTGGTAGCCAGACTTCAGATCAATCTTACTGAAGTATTTGGCCCCCTTGAGTTGATCAAGGAGGTTGTCAATTTGGGGAATCGAGTACCGGTTTCTGACTGTGATTTTATTCAGAGCCCAGTAATCAATATAGAGTCGTCAGGTTCCATATTTCTTCTGTACCAACATGATTGGGCTCCCGCAAGGTGATGAGATGGGACGGATGTGCCCCTTGTGGAGCTATTCTTGGATTTGTTTCTTGATCTCCTCATTCTCTAACAGAGAACAATGATAGACTATCCCATTGGGTAGCGATGCACTAGGAGTTAGATCAATGGGGTGCTTGACCTAGTAGTGCAGAGGTACCCCGATAGGTAAGGAGAAGATATTTGAGTATTCGTCCATGACCTTATCTACTTGATTCTGATTTGTGGAGAGGTCAGCCGCAGAGACCCTGGATGTGGCTGTGATATTTCGCTTATTCTGAGAGCGAATCACGAAGAAGACAAACTTCCCCGTCTAAGAGATGACCTTCCTACATTGCTTAGAAGAGATCAAGAAAATAACACTAGGTGGGATTGCCTTGGGTATACTGTACAATTTCCTATTCAAAGTAATAATAACACTACGAGGCCTAGACTCATATATAGCATGACGTTTCCATAAATAAGGTTGGCCCAAAAAAACATAACAAACTTCGAGAGGAGCAACATCACACAATACCTCATCTTAGAAGGGCTTGATGTCGTACGACAGTAAACACTGTTGACTGACGCGAAGATCGCTTCCTTGGCGGAGCCATCCAATGGTGTAGGGTTGTGGGTGCGGTGTTGTCGGTAGGGCCAGTCGCTTGACGACCTCTGCTGAGATGAGGTTCTTCTGGCTACCACTATCCACGATGAAGTGCATCGAGGTGCCTTTTACCCACATCTGTGAATGGAAGAAGCGTTATCCTTCTTCTGTCTCGTCTGGTTCACCATGCTAGAGCTTGGTGGTAGAAACAGTGGCACTGGGTTCCGCATCAATGATCTGTCTTCCCATTTCTATTTCTGACTCGGAGTCTGAACCTGCATCTGATTCAGAGGCTTTCACTTCGGCCACCAGTGACTTCTTTGAGCGGCAGTCAGCATTGTTATTCCAAGGGATCTTATGGAAGTCGCACCACTTCTCGGTATCTTTCTTTGTCTTTTCGGTGTCCTTCTTTTCTTACGGCTTGGATTGGTTGTCCTGATCCTGCCCATCTTTTCTCTGTGATTTTTTCTATGGGTTGGGGCCACCCTTTTCTGGATTTTGTTGTGAGGGGTTACCGGACCCAAATTGTCGCGTCTTTTGTTTGAGCTTATGCTCGATTTTGACAGCATATCGGTAGGTCGTGATGAGATGTCCAAAAATTTCATTTTAGTCTGGATGTATCTATGCAGAGCGTCGCGATACTTGAGCACCAGATATCACTCTGAATCTTTGATACCTAGCTTGGTGCGCAAGGTATGAAAGATATTCGTGAAATCTAACACTGCTTGGTCTCTTTCTTGTTGCAGTGTGGTCCATTTGGTATACAAGTCATCATAACTTCCGATAGGGTATTATTGTTCCTTAATAGGATCCCTGAAGGAATCCTAGGTGGTCATGACTATAAATAGTGAGGGTTCATCTATTTCCTTTTGCTCACAGAAAGTTTCCCACCAATCTTTGACATGGGGAACGGCTTTGAGGAGCACAAAAGTAATCTTTTTTGTATTCAAAAAGTTATGGATAGAAAAATACCCTTCTAGTAGATTCAACCACTTGTTTACATCATATGCGTCAATCTGACCTTCAAATATAGGAATATCGAAGTTTATTTGTACCTTGAAGGGGGTGGCGCCTCCGCTCGAAGAAGATGCATCGCCTATTGGTAGTCGTCGAAGGATTTGCGTGAAACTATCCATGATCTCGTTCCTTTGTTGTGTGAGGGCTTCCTCAATTAATAGTTTGAAAGGATATCTTGTCCTGTCGTCTTTCTTTTCTCCTTCCATGAGAGGTTGCTTGGGTGTGTAAGAGTTTTTTTCCTCAAGAGAAACAAGCTCGAGACCCAACTCTTTGTACTCCGACCTCGTTGGGGACATGCTTTAAGACGACAAAGAGCAGACCGCTCTGATACTACTGATCCATATTTTATCAGCAAAATGACATGACTACAGATTATTAATAGGTGCTTAACACAAAATAACAGAAATACAGTAAAAATGGTTTTCTATTCAATAAGGAAATACGCTGAAACTGTAAAATGTAGCGGAAACAAGCTTGTTGGAATGGTGGCAGCTTATCTCTGAGAAGAGATGTGACTGCAACACTCATTTGCAAGAAAATGATTACAATGAGGCTCTGAAGGAATTTTTACAATAAACAAGAATTCCAAAGACCCTAGACATCCAAAAACCTAACCCTAGGAGATGAAGCGCCAAAAGTCATGCGGGCCCCATTTGGGTAAGTTAGTACATCAACTTCCCAGGGTCGTAACTTTTGCATACGATCTCTATTTTAGGCGTATGATAGCCCGTTGGAAAAGTATCGTCGAGGAGATTCATTTTGGGGGTTCAATCATGTCTTTGATTATTGTTAAGAAGCTCAATCCCGAAAAAACTTCATTTAGGCCCTCAAAATGGCCCCAGAAGTTAAAACTGCTAAAAATAGTAAATTGTCAAAATTGTCAGAAAACTATTTTGAGCTAGTTGAAAGAGGTGGGTGGCCACCGATATCAACCTGGATCATTATTGGTGAGGTAATTTCTGAGGTAGCCGACAGTCCGGGATTTCTTGGGGCAGCCATAACCACAGACTCAAAACAATTTACAGTCCACATTTTTTTAAGGTCAAAATCTGAGGTGAATTTCTGTGACAGATAAAAGGTTGTAGGGTAAATTTTTTGAGGTACATTCCAGCAAATGAATGGTAAATTTCAGAGTTAAATTACAACAGATTTATGACTGATTTCTGAGGAAATGTAAGCAACTACTAACAACAATAAGAAAGCCATGATTTATACCTATTCTGAGAGAGGATATAACAACAAGAAGGGTGTTGGTTTGCAACCCCTTTGGACTCCATTGATGGCACGGGAAGAGGGTACCCCTCCAAGTAGTTTTGTTGGCTATGGAGACTTTGGAACTAGTATCCTACAGAACCTAAGATATTGGTGACTCTAATTTGGTGGAGATTCATTATCTCTCATGATTGTCACTTCAAAATCAAGTTCTAAGGATGATTAAGTGAATAATGAAGTACCCTTTAGGGTTGATGTCATGAAACATATAGTTGGAGAATATCCATCTTTACTTTGAGAATGGAACCCAAACAACTTGATATCCATGAGTTATGAACAATCATGAAAGATGCATAATTATGAGGGTATTTTCTCCAGCAGAGCTCAGAACTAATATAGATGTATCCCCAGCAGAATTTCAAGAGTTAATAGGCGGAACACCCAGGATTAAAAGATGAATGATTGGAAAGTGGTTGTCTCCTAAAGAATCTCTCCTAGTAATAGATCTCACGGCAGAAGAAACCATCTCCTGCAACAAATCAACAAGAAAACTGAAGAATCGACAATGTACACTCTCAGGTATGCACTTGTATAATATTATTTGCATTATTGTCATAAGGGTACTTGCAGGAGGAAGGAACCCTTGCTGCAATCGTGGATCCAGAGGGATCTCATTGCATTCAGAGGAACAACACACTGGAAGTGAAGACTCCAGGTTTGATTGTTTTAAATTATCATGCCTCTAACCTACATTTCTAAGGTTGCTACATTACAAGTGTTGTAGTTGTGACAACAATCCTTAAATTGTTTTGATTCTAGAGATGTACTCATTATTCTCCTTTAGGAGATATTCTTGTCTTGTTTCCTTTCATTTGTTTTCTTTTTCCAGGCAGGTTAACAACAAAGGAATATTTTATCCTTCAGACTTCAGAGGGAGTCACTTGGCTCAGAGGGAGTCAAAATTATTTGAGGAGGAAGAATCGAACCATCATTGAGGAAACCAAAGAAACGATGCATGATTAGAGTATTCCTATGATTCTGTGGGCTGAAGCATGCATGACAACAACATATGTTTAGAACAGGTGTCCTCACCAAATTTTGAAGAACATAACTCCCGAAGAATCCTTCACTAGAGTGAAGCCTGAGATTGGACACTTCAGGATATTTGGGTGCCCAATATATTTTCATGTACCTAAAGAAAAGAGTTCCAAGCTAGACCCTTCAAGGAGAAAGGGTACATTTGTGGGATACAATGAATCTTCGAAATCATATTAGATCTACATCCCTGGTTAGAGATAGATTGAGGTAAGAAAAGATGCTATCTTTGAATAAGAGATAGCCTTTAAAAGATCCAGAGAATCTCAAATGGAGATTGACAGTGAGACAACACCTCCTTCCCCTTCAGTAGTTTAGAGGGAGATAGCCATTGATACAGTTGATCAAGTTGATCCAGTTGATATTCCCAGAGACATTACAATATTCCATAAAAGGCATGTCTGGGCTTGAAAAACTCTGCAAGAGTCAGAGGGACATGCAGCTCCTCAAGGAACATTTTGAGAGAGCAAGAGATCAAAAAAAAATCGAGTTATTCTTCAGCCATGAGCCACATTGTTGATACAGAGCCTTATTTTCATGGAGAAACAACAGGTCAGCAGGTATGGCAAGATGCCATGACATAAGAGTATCAATCCATTTTGAAGAATGATGTATGGGATATTGTTCTGAGACCAGAAAATAAGTCTGTAGTGACTTCCAAGTGGATCTATATGATCTATCATGCAGCTAATGGAAGTGTCGAGAAATGCAAAGTGATATTTGTAGCCAGAGGATTCTCACAAGCAAAGGGAGTTGACTATGATGAGACATTTGATCTGGTAGCTTGATACACTTCTATCCATACTATCATCCATGAGTTGGAAACTACATCAGATGGATGTAAAGACAACCTTTCTCAATGATGATATTGAGGACGAAGTTTACATCGAGCAGCCAGAGGGATTCGTGACATACAATGAGAAATCCCATGTGTATAGGTTGAAGAAAGCCTTGTATGGACTAAATCAAGCACCTCTTTCTTGGTACGAGAAGATGGATGGATTATTGATGAGCTTGGGTTTCAACAAGAGTGTTACTGATCCAAACCTATATTATCATATTATTGGTGACGAGTGCCTGATCTTGGTCCTATATGTGGATGATTTATTCCTTACCGGTTCAGAAAGACTTATTGTTGAATACAAGCGAGCATTGACTTATGACTTTGAGATGAAGGATTTGGGTATGATACACCACTTCTTGGGACTAGAAGTATGGTAGAGAACTGATGAGATTTTCCCAAGTCAAGGAAAATATACAGTGGAGAAATTGAAGAAGTTATGTATGACATAGTGAAAATCCATGCCTACACCAATGGTGATGGATTTGAAGAAAATATATGATGCTCCTACTAATTCAGGCAAGATTGATCCATAGTGAGAGAATCAATGTACTTAGTCAATTCATCAATGTACTATGAATTGACTAAGTACTTAAACCCGATATATGTTATGCAGTCAATGTACTTAGTCAATTCATGAGTCAGCCGAGACAAACTCACTGGATAGCAACAAAGCATGTATTGAGATATTTACGAGGCACGGTTGGATATGGCCTGAGAGATGCCTCCAGTGTAGACTTGAGCTTGCAGAAACATGCTGATGCAGATTGGGAAGGGAACACAGTGGACTGGAAAAGCACATTTGGTTTTTGTTTTACCTTGGGGTCTGCCATGGTTTCTTGGTGCAGCAAGAAACATAGCCCTATGACCTTGAGTACCGTAGAAGCAAAGTATATAGCCTTGAGTGTGGTAGTTTGTGAAGCAGTGTGGATTCGCAAGCTCCTGACAAATTTATTTGATCATTAGATGGATCCTACCATTATTTATTGTGATAACCAAAGCCGTGTGAAGCTCTCTAAGAACCTTGTGTTTCACGATAGACATTGAAACAAAATATCATTATATCAGAGACATGGTGCAGAGGAAATAAGTACACATGAAGTACCTTCCTACACATGAGGAAATTGTATATATCTTCACCAAACCGCTTGCCAAGACGAAGTTCAAATACCTCCGTGAGAGACTTGGCCTGGTGCAGAATACCTCCCTAGCTGAGAGGGACCATTGATGATTATTGCCAAGATGAAGTTTGAGTACTTCCGTAAGAGACTTGGCTTGGTGGAGAATACCTCCTTAGCTGAGAGGGAGTGTTGATGACTACAACCAAGACAAAGTTCGAGTACTTCCATGAGATACTTGGCCTGGTGGATAATGCCTCCCTAGCTGAGAGGGAGTGTTGATGATTACAACTGCGTGAGACATCCTCCAGGACACAGAATTAGTGAGTCGACCTATGAGAGAGCCCATGAGTTGGGTGTTCCCATGAGATGGGTGTGTTGTTCCTCTCTGAGACGAATATGGAATATTTTGTGCCCCTGTGTAGGGAATATGCCCATGAGTTGGGTGTGTCGTTCTCTCTGAGACGAAGATGGAACATTGTGTGCCCCCGAGAAGGGAATATACCCATGATATGGGTGTGTCGTTTGAGATGAAACAATGTGCACCCCTGTGAGGTGTGAAGGAACCCATGTGATGGGTTTACTGTTCTCCTCTGTGTATAGAGTTGAGATGATGTGGTACTCCAGATGATTCTCCTATGAGACGCAGTGAGATAGAGATCTTAGAATTGTTATCTCTATGATAGAAATGAATTTTACTGTGGAAAATCCAGATAACAATTCTGAAAACTCACACCACGAGAACCTTAAAACAGAGATAGAGATATGTTGAGTAGGACGTCCATGTGGCTGAGCACAGGTGGACGTGATCCTAGTGGCTGAGCACTAGTGAGTGTGTGTCTAGATGATTCTCCTGTGAGACGCAGTGAGATAGAGATCTGTTGACTTGGACGCCCCTGTGGTTGAGCACAGGTGGAAGTGCCCCTAGTGGTTAAGCACTAGTGGGTGTGTGAGATCCCTTGCTATATTGTCTAAGAGTAAGATTTACATGTAACCCTAATTGTGATGTAAATGGTACATGTCGGCTCCACCATAAAGTGAAAGATAATTAATTTAAAAGATAATTAATATTGTAATTATTAATTATATTCTGAGTTATTGAGGTCAGCCCTATTGTGCCAATAGACACATCTTTTGATGTGATAAGTTTTGTATAAATACAGGTGAATCCTCATTGAGGAAACACACTTATCTTTGTGTCATCTCATTATTTCAGAAGTTGTGGTCTAAAATTATGATAATTACAACACCCTCTTGTGTGCTAGGTTTGGTGATGGTGTGGGAGGTCTTTCTCTTGAAGAATATAACAAAGGATTGGCTAGGTTTTCTTCCCTTTTTGAGAAGGGTTTCCCAGGATACATCGTGTGTACTTGTGCATGGTATTTCTTCTTGTGATCTTGGTTACTTCAGCAAATTGTTTATGGTGTAACTGCAATTGTCTATGGTTCATGGAAAATGATAAAAATGGAATAAACTTCATGATTGAGCCTAGCCTAGTGAGAAATCAACAACTTAGACTTGACAAAAGACTAGCGACTTGAAACCCCTAACTCTCAAAGTATAAGACAAGTTTAAATATACTAAATCACTAGATCAAACAAGCTCTAAATGATATGTTACTTAGACAAGTGTGCTTGTTATATGTTGGAAAATAACAATGGTATATGAGTAAATTAGGCTTGCTTATCATTCAAATTGCTCATGTAGCCAATGAGATCGACACCATTAACAATCATTCAAATGAGATGTGGAAATTCTAAAAAATGTTCTCATTCACCATTAAACTTTTAGCATATGAAGTATACACATTCAACGAGGTCAAGATGGAATAGTATCAACAGAGAAATTAATTTTTTAAGCATGTAACCATGAAAGAAATTCATCACTCATTGAAACATTCCACCATACTTAGAGAACCATTCCAAGGATTAGCATGTGAAAGATTATTAACCCATTGTTGTAATGTATATTAGAATTTATGACAGTGATATAGATCATATTTCATGTGGAAATGTCATCAATTATCAACCTTGAAAGGGGGCTCATTAACCATAAAATGCAAAGAAACTGAGAGCATTAGTTAATGTTGCTATGTATTTAAGTTTATGTCAGCAAGTACCCACAACCTTGATTAGGAAATTGTATTCAACATTTAGATAAAATATCAGTCCATAAATAGTATCATATCACCACAAAAAGGAACGGAAACAATTCAAACTTGAAGATTTAGCCCAATGCTCAAGTGCTAGCGTGATTAAGTGGATTGTTTGTAAAATTGAAATGTTGTAAAATATGTACCAATGGTGAGAAAAGTGTGCTTCAATGTGTGTATTAAGGTTGATTTCAAAGTGTTTCACATGCATTTATATGCCATTAAAGTTAGATACACATCATACATATCAAATCTTTGCATCAAGATGACAATTGCCAAGTGTTGCAAAGATGTGAGGATTTATGCCAAATCATTGAAACCCTTATCAATGAAAATAAGATCAAAGGAGGAAGAAGATATAAATTGTATGGATTCCAGCCACCCCCCACCCAAATTATATCTTCACAACAAATGGATAAGTTAATTCGAAAAGGAGCACCAGTTTACATTGCATAGTGCCATCAAATGGAGATATTAGCATCAAAAGTAGTCCACTATCAACACCTAGAGATTGAAGCTTTAATCCAAAAATATGGCAAGGTATTCCAAGACTTACCTATGAAGTTACCACCAGAAAAAAGATAGAACACATAATCGAGGTTAAATCAAGCTCAACACCGGTTAATATCAAACCATACCAATATCCTCACCACCATAAAACAAAGATAGAAAGACTAATTCCAAACCTATTAAAGTGCGGGGTTATTACAACGAGTATGAGCCCATGTGCAACCCCAATAGTGTTGGTTCAGAAAAAGGATGGATATTTCAAACTATGCATAGACTATTGAAGCCTAAACAAAATAACTATAAAAAACAAGTTTCTTATTCCCTTCATAGATGTGATGTTGGACGAACTCCATGGAGCAAAATATTTATCAAAATTAGATGTGAGATTAGGGTAATATCAGATCCAAGATGTGGCGAAGACTGTTTTTCAAACTCCCGAAGGTCACTATGAATTCAAGGTGATGCCATTCGGGTTAACCAATGCTCTTGCTACCTTCCAAGCAACTATGAATAAACTTTTTCAATCCTACCTAAGGAAATTCATACTAGTATTTTTTGATGATATTATTATCTACAATGAGACATGGAAGGAACATCTTAAGCATTTGGAGAAAGTACTTTCTCTCCTAGAAGAAAATCAGTTTTATGCAAAAATATCAAAATGTTCTTTTGGTAAGGAAGAAGTAGAATACCTTGGCCATGTCATGGAATGGCCAAAACCAAATAAAATATAAAAACTAAGAGGATTCCTAGGATTTGTCAATTTTTCATATGTAATTCTATGCAACTAATTTTATAGCTAAAAATTACTTCTAAGTGACCAAACAGTAAATCCTAGCAGTTATCCCTGAACAATTTTATTCAGAAATTATTGACATAAATTACAGCTGCAGCGAAAACAACAACAAGATCAAATATAAATCATCCACACACTTGAGACACAAAATTTGTGTTCTGTAAATTGTCAAAGTCAAAAATTTCTGAGGGAAAAATCACCCCTCCCAGCTGTCACAATTTCACCAAATCTAAGGACAAATTAGTCCTCCCAAAAACAAAAAAATCAGCAAAATCCTGAGACAAATTCCAATTTTGAAAACCTGTTGACATCACATGTATGACCTACTGATGTCAGGCGTACAGACTGTTGATGTCAGCCTATAGGGACTGTTACTTGCCCAGAAATCACACATGCGGACTGCAGAAACCCTTCACACGTGCGACTATCTTGTTATGGTCACACGTGTGACTATACATACCTATTATACTCACATGTGTGACCTGTATGGATTGTTGTATGATATTCCCACACATGTGGCCTTCTCTCTCCTCATGTACGATTATCTCTTCTCCTCTCACATGTATAGTCTCACATATGTGGCCTCTCTTAGTTTGAAAAACAGAAGCCTTCCTTGGTTGAGATAAAAACACTATTTCCAAGAACCCTAGGCCAGATTTGCCCAGAATTGCAGAATTTCCCTTGTTGAAATTTTCAATCTCCTAGCACAAGTGCACTCTCACTTATGCTGACTCCATAATGACACAATGAGATTTGTCACAATATCTCCTCTCCTTATATAGGAGTCTAATAAGTGAGCTTAGGAACCCCTTCTAAACTCAACATTAAATTATAATATTGTATTCCTCTTTATGGGTGTGACATCCCAACACAAACGCATAAAGCCCATGAAGCCCTAGCTTCATCCCAAGGGAATTTTCATCGAAATGAAAGAGTAATTTGGTGCCAATGAAGATTCCCACATGCATGACACCATGGCCCCTAATGGGAATACCTCTCGAAGCTACAAAATCTTCAACACTCCCTTTAAGCGAGGGAGGTATTCCATCCTCCAACATTTCGATGTACCTTTGTCTCCCATACTGGAAGTAGCTCTGTCTCCTTCATTGGATCTGCTATCACAGTTGCACTCCAATCCTCTTGATTGGTTTCTCCCTCTGTCATCGAAGAAAATCCTGCTCTCGAATCCTCTTGATTAGTTTCCTCCTCTGTCACGGAAACAAGACCTATTGAAAGGCATGGATCCTATCGGGAAGACACGAAGCTCCTAGAAGCCTCTCGCTTATAAGCCTCATGCATGGCCTCCTCAACCCATGACACCTTCCTGTCATTCTTGGAAGATGCCTCTCTCCCACCTGAACCTGAGAGAGAACTTCCTCTTAATGGTTGATTATCCCTTTGCACCCACTAAATCCCTCTGAGATTCTGCTCCCTCTAAATCTGCATACTCCCTCTAAAGTATGACTTCTTCTTAACAATCTTGGAAGGATTCTCTTCCCTGACGAATCCTGAGGGTTGACTCCATCTAAAATCTGACTCCCTCTGAGTCTGTACAACCTTTGGATCCACCTCCTCCTTATCCTCTGGCAATCAACTACTACTGGAAATAGCTTGTGTAGGCTGACCCTTCAACCTGTAGAGGTTGCTCTCTCTAACTGCAAGAACCATTGTTGATATGAATCTAGATCATCTAGGCACAAATAACACCTGTCCATCCCAGAACAATATATGGTAGCCCTTCTTCTCAATATCCAAGACTGAGAGCACACTTCTGAGTTCTGGCACCCATAACACATTATTCCTTGCCAACATCTCCCCTGACTCCAATTGGAATCGTATTGTCCCAGTTCCCTTCACTTTATGCCTAGTCCCCATACCAAGCTCTAGACACATATCTGAGACAGTCTCTGTGATAATCTTGAACAACTCTTGTGCACCTGTCATATGGCATGAGGCTTCGCTATCTACCAACCAAGCACTATCACACGAGATTGTACCGGAAAGGGAGAAGACTAATATGAACTCCCATTGAAGCCTATCTGCAACCTCATGAAACTCTATTGTTGATGCATGCTACCTTCTTCCCCCTTTCCTCCGTGGTGGACATTGTGAAGCATAATGACCATAATCATGACAAGAAAAGAACTTGACCTTTCTTAGGTCCTTCTTCATCCTATGCTCTAGAGAACCTCCTCTTCTACTCTTCCTAGTATGGGAAGCAAGGGCTTGATTATCATCATTGTTTCTCTTTTGCATATCATTCCTGGACTGTAATAGAGTCTCCTCCTAGATACAATCAGTCCATTGTCTATCAAACCTTGGAAATTTCTCATGTGCACAAATCCTATGAACAAATGGTTCCCAAGATCCGGGGAGACCTCTCAATGCTACATTCACCAACTCAGCATTTTAAAAATTTTCATTAATGGTTGCAAGTTTATCTCAGATCTAAGTAATCTTCATAAGGTAGTTCATAACTGTGTCCTCATTGGACATCTTAACAACTTGAATTTGGTGCTTCATGTGTAACTTCTTGCCTAAATTCTCATTTTGGTATAGACCCACCAAAGCATCATACATTTCCTTGGAAAACCTCTCCTTAGAAATCTGAGGAATCATGTGATCCTTCAGGGATTCTAAAAACACCTGCTTGGCCTTCACTTCCTTCTTCATATGAACTGCCAATTCCATCGGATCAGTGGGACTCAGAACCACACCCTCAACATACCCTTTGAGGTCATTCTCTTCCAATAGAAGAAGGACCATAGCCTTCCAAGCCTGGAAGTTAGTTTCCCCTTCCAACCTATCCTTAATCTTCAAAGTGTTCACCATTTTGACCTACCCAGAACAAAACAAAAAATCTGCTACGACAATTATGTCGTGCCTCCACTCTATAGTAGCAAAAGTGTCTCAAGAGATGACTCCCCCTCTTCCTTCAAAGCCTCGGCTCTGATGCCATGTCAATTTTTCATATGCAATTCTATGAAACTAATTTCAAATCTGAAAATTACTTCCAAGTGACCAAATAATAAACCATAGTTGTTATCACTGAACAGTTTTACACTGAAATTATTGACGAAAATTACAACAATGGAAACAACAAGATCAGAGATAAATCATCCACACAATTTTTTGTTCTGTAAATTGTCAATTTTAGAAATTTCTAAGGGAAAAATCAGCCCTCCCAGTTGTTGATGAATCATGTGATCCTTCGTTGATTCTAAAAACATCTGCTTGACCTTCACTTCCTTCTTCTTATGAGTTGTCAATTCCATCGAATCAGTGGGGCTCAAAACCACACCCTCAACATACTCTTTGAGGTCATTCTCTTCCAACAGAAGAAGAACCCTAGCCTTCCAAGCTCGGAAATTAGTTTCCCCTTCCAACCTATCCTCAATATTCAAAGTGTTCACCATTTTGACCCACCCAAAACAAAACAAAAAATATGCTACGACAATTATGTTGTGCCTCCAATCTGCATTAGAAAAATTTTCTCAAGAGATGACTCCCTCTCTTCCTTCAAAGCCTCAGCTCTAATGCCATGTCAATTTTTCATATGCAATTCTATGGAACTAATTTTAAATCTGAAAATCACTCCCAAGTGACCAAACAATAAACCCTATTTGTTATCACTCAACAATTTTACACTGAAATTATTGACAGAAATTAGAGCAGCGGAAACAACAATATCATAGATAAATCATCCACAGACTTGAGACATAAAATTTTATGTTTTGTAAATTGTCAATTTCATAAATTTTCGAGGGAAAAATCATCCCTCCCAACTGTCATAATTTCACCAAATATGAGGACAAATCAGTCCTCCCAAAAACATGAAAATCAACAAACCAACCTCGGCAAAATCTCAGGACAAATTCCAATTTTGCAAACCTATTGAAATCACCTGTACAACTTGTTGACGTTAGTCTGTATGGATTTTCACCTGGCCAGAAATCCCACGTGTAGTCTGCAGAAACCCTTCACACGTGTGGTTGCTCTGTCCTGGTCACCCGTGTGACTATACAAACCTCTTTGTGCCACACCTATGACTATACAGACATGTTTGTACCACACATGTGATTGTACGAACCTATTGTACTCACATGTGTGCCCTGTACAGACTGTTGTATGATCTTCCCACACGTGTGACCTTCTCTCTCCCCATGTACGAATGTATCTTCTCCTTCTGTCACACATGTGGCCTCTCTTGGCTGAAAAAAAAAATCTTGCCTTGGCTGAGATAGAAAGAGAATTTCAAAGAACCCTCGGCTGGATTTTCCCAAAATTGTAGAATTTTCCTTCCTGAAATTTCCAAACTCCTAGCACAAGTGCACTCTCACTTATGCTAACTCCAAAATGACACAATGAGATTTGTCACAATCTCTCCTCTCCTTACATAGGAGTCTAATGAGTGATTTTAGGAACCCCTTTTAAACTCAACATTAAATTAAAATATTGTATTCCTCTTTGTGGGTGTGACACCCCAACACAAGCCCACAAAGCCCATCATCAAGCCCATGAATCCCTAGCTTCATCCCAAGGGTGTTTTCATTGAAATGAAAGAGTAATCTGGTGGCAACAAATATTCTCACATGCCTGACACCATGGCCCCAAGTAGGAATACCTCTCAATGCTACAAAAGCTTCAACCCTAACTAAGGGAGTTTGTACTAGTATTTTTTTATGATATTCTTATCTACATTAAGACATGGAAGGAACATCTTAAATATTTGGAGCAAGTACTTTATCTCCTAGAAAATCAATTTTATGCAAAAATATCAAAATGTACTTTTGGTAAAGAAGAAGTAGAATACCTTAGCCATGTCATATCCAAGGAAGGAGTCAAGGTGGATCCCAGTAAAATCAAAGCAATCATGGAAAGGCCAAAACCAAATAACATATCAAAACTAAGAGGATTCCTAGGATTAACGGGTTATTACTGAAGGTTCATCAAGAACTACACTCATTTGACAACACCAATATGAAACCTATTAACGAAAAAATATTTCCAATGGAATAACAAGGTGGAAGAATGTTTTGAGACATTGAAAAGGCTTATGTCATCCACACATGTTAGAAATCCTAGATTTTACAAAACCCTTAGAGGTATAGTGTGATGCTTCAGGTTTTGGAATACGCATAGTGTTAATGCAAAATGACCATCCAATAGCTTTTGAGAGCCAAAAACTCAACAAAAGGAAAAGCTTAAAATCTTCATATGATAAAGAGATTATTTCCATTGTACATGCATTAACTAAGTCGCGACAGTATCTCTTAGGAAGTAAATTCTCGATACGTACAGATCACAAAATCATTCAATACCTATTACAACAAAAAAGAATGTCCACCAAACAACAAAAGTGGATGAAAAAACTTTCCACCTTTGATATGGAAATATTACACGAAAAGGGAAAGGATAGTGTAGTTGTTGATGCACTATCACGAAAATATGACAATGTAATAGCATATGCAACAACAATGGTGATTCGTAATTGGTTAGATGAATTATGAGTTGAATATGCCAAAGATCATGAATCTTATTCAATTATCAACAATTTCGGCCAAAACCCAAAATTTGAATGGAGAAATGGCATCTTATGGTGTAAGGACAGAATCTATCTAATTCCATATTTGAAGTTTAAAATGAAAGTCTTGTAGGAGTCACATAGCTCCCAAACAACAAGACATGTACATTTTTTAAAACCTACTATAATGCACGACAATCATTTTACTGGAATGGGATGAATAAGGATATTTAAAAAATTGACATTGAATGTGACACATGTCAAATAAATAAAAATGAAAATGTTATGATTCCAGAATTACTTCATCCTCTACACATTCCTAACCAAAAATGGAAAGAAATCTTGATGGAATTCATTAGATAAGATAAGATCATTTTATTAATGTTCAACAAATGGCCACAAAAGTAGTTCAATGAGACTAAGGGATACATCCAATGTGATTACAATGTAGGGGCACAAAAGCAACTCCCAAATAAAGAGAAAGATATAGAAAAGAAAAAAAAAGTATAGTCTAGGTAAATATCTAACTAGGCTAAGCCCTAGGCCTAGCTAAAGCCAAAATAAAGTGTATAAAACAGTGTCATAAGTGCGGTGATACAAAGTGAGAGTGTCCATGGTAGGAGTTGGACAACTAAATACAAGTCGAGGGAGAAATATCTAAAAATGAAGCCAATGAGGTCAATATTGTAACAAGTTGCAAACGAAGAAATGAAATATGGAGAAATATATATGGTAACAGGTTGCAAATGAAGAAATGCAATATGACATAGGATTGGAATTTATTGGTAGGACTATAGAAAATTGTATTAGTAACCTTTTATGTAATTTTATGGAATATTCTCATAATAACCATCAATAGGAATGCAATGTTTGTTGTGTCATGATTCCTACACAAATGGAACTATAGTTTTATCCATGTATGCTTTAAAAATTTCGATGCCTTAACTCTTATTGATATGCTAGTATTCTAAGGTTGACTTGGGATTATTTTCCAGGTTACTAAGATACAATTATGGCAATCTGGTGCAAGTACATACTGATATGAATAAAATTGTTTTCAAAAAATCCCAATTAGGGTATGTTTGTGATATGAAAAATACAAAAGAAAATTGAAAGATGTAAATGTCTGAGCAAAATACTTAAAAACAAGAAAGGATCAAAAATATGATTCATTATCTTACAAACTAGCTCTCAACAGCCTAAATTTCATTAACATTAGAATGTCATACATACAAAATGTGTGGCTATCATTGTGAAGAGTCCAAGAGTAAAATGGAATCTATAGTACACAGATGATAGAAATAACAAATGATATCATTTATAAAAAATAATTCATTAGTAGCCTCAATGTTCTCCCTTATATATGTCTTGTTAAGTTATTTAAAATTAGGGTTTTTTTCTAAGTTTATGTTTATTTAAGAATTCTTTTATAGTTTATTTTTCCTTTCATTTTTAAACCACATTCGTCTGAATTCCCATCCCAAATTTATTTGATACAGATCTGGATTCAGACTTTATCTGACCCATATATGTCCTGGATCTTAATTGGATCCATATCAAATAGGATCCTGGGATGGGAGAACAAATCATGTAACATGGTATTTTTCTTTTTGTGCAAATTGGATGTCATGGTCAAGAACGTCTCCTTTATTATTTGTTCCATGATATTTCATGCCTTCTATGAAATTAACCTAATGTCTGAATTGTTTCCAATTGACATGTATCTCTTGTTTCTGACATATTATACAGATTAGTTACCATATATCTAGTGATTTAGGTTTTGGCATTAATGTTTTCAATATGACTTTATGCTTTAGAATTTTCAGCTTAAAAGTTATTGTATATGTCATAGGAATTTCGAGTCAACTCATTGAATCGCAAGTTTGACTCGGATTGGGCCAAAAAAGAGTTTTTTCATCTTGGCATGAGTCAAACTCCAGGTTGTTTCAACACAAGTTTGACTCACAAATTAGACTTTGCTTGTCTATTTTTTCCCAATTTTTTTCCAATCTGAATTTTTGTCCTCTTGTATTTATTTGTATTTTGTGTATGTGTATTTATTTGTATTTTGTGTATGTGTATTTATTTGTATTTTTTTACTTGACGAGTTTTCCGTAAGTTTTCCTGATTTTTTCCCAATCTGAGTCAAACTCTTCACTCTTCTGCCTCACCAATTTCTTCCCGATCCAAGTTTGGTAACTTTATTTTTTGTATAAAGAAATATCTTGCAATGCATGCAAGTTGAATGGAATAATTTTGGAAGTAAGAGTAAATGACAATTCAACTATTGTGCCTTTTGTTTCTGCGGGTTCTTCTACATGAAGGTGGAACGCTTCTAGTGTTGATATTATGGTAGCTGCAGGAGGTATTTACCTCCACGTGTAAACTTGACGAGAATAGAATACTTCAGAAAGCAAGAAGAAACCCTAATGTGTTGGCTAATAACCCTAGAAGAAATGTCGACTCAAGAAGATAACTTGTATTAGTTTATTAGCCTCCAAGAGAAGAAGTCAGACAGAAGAAATAATATATACTAAATAGATAGATACCCAGAATGAGAAGTCGCCCCAGACAGTTAGCCAGAATTACTAAATACATGAGGCCAGTCTTCATTCTGGCAGGCAGTCTCAGAATTGCAGAGTATCACTTGTGCGCACTGCAGTGCCCAGTTTTGTGCGCAGGTTTGGAGGAGAGTTTCCATTGTAGCTGTTGTAGCTAGCATATTACGTTTGGTTTGGAATATCTCTTGGTTAGGGTTTGGACTCTATGATAAGATCTTTTTGGTGTGTTATCCTTGGGGAAAGGAGTGTTACCCTTTGTTTGGTTATCTAGCCTAGGGTTTGCTTCTGGAGTGATTCTCTGTTAAGGTTAAGGTGCTCGGAGGGTGGCTTCGACCTATGGTTGGGTGACAATAGCGATATTGTCAATGGTAAAATGAACACATCCATTATATTCTAATAGGTTATGGTCCCACACCTCCTTCATTCAGTCTAACCGATAGAAGGAAACATAGTCGTAAGGATATTAAGCTCGTTGAAGAACTGTCGCTAGGGTTTCTAGTAGGAGCAGTCACCATAGCATTGTCGCTAGGGTTACTAGCAGGTGCAGTTGAAAAAAACCTAATCCTCTTGTTGAGGCACCTTAAGTGAAGGGATTGACCTAATTTTCAGATAGATCAGTGCGCCCTAGCCTAGCGCATCTCCTGGTACTCTCAGCAAGCCAAGACATTAAGTTTGAGTTTTTGGTCAAATCTAGAGTTGACCAAGTAAAAGAAGCCATGACCTACTATATGAAGTTAGAAAACAAGTTAGATGGACCTTCTAACTTTAGAGCATGGAAGACAAGGATTGACCTCATCCTTGCCAAGAATAAAGTGCTAGATATTTTGAAAGGAAAGATCGTGGAACCAGAGTTTGAAGAAGGAAAAAAGAAGGAATCGCAGAACGTTGCAGTTATGGAGAAGTTCAAAGATGGTGACATAAATGCCATGAGTATCATAGTGGACTCTATAAAATGTTGAAATAATGTAACTGCAAAGTGTATTCTTATTATTATCTGATATATTATTCATTGGATCAATCGCCATTATGGATTGATCATGTCAGCTATTGTAATAGGACCAAATCTCCTTTTGCGGATTGGTCAAATGATAATTATAATAGGTAGAATAAGAAGTCAGCCTCATCAGATATTAAAGAGGCCCCATAATATATTAAAGGTGGTTATAACCACCCAGTTTAAGAAGTCAGCCCTGCCAGTGAAAAGAGACTTCACACGTGTTAGTCTTGTATAAATAAAGAGGCCAACACCTCACTTAGACACAACTCACTTGCTCATTTGAGAGACAAGTTTCAGAATTGCAGTTGGAGAAGAAAGAGAGAGAGTGTCACATATTTTGGAGAGGATATTATGTATTAGTTTGAGTTATCTCTTGGCATTGTATTGGCTATCTATAATAAGGAAGTTTTGCTAGGTTTTCTTCCCCTAGAGGGTTTCCTAGGATAAATGTTGTGTCTCTTATGATTATGTATTTGTCAGTGATCTTGTCTTTATGTTGTTGTTATATATTGAAATCCAAAGAAATATAATAATGGAATAAACATTAACATGGTATCAAAGCCAAGCTGAAGAGAGCATCTTTCGCAAGAGAAAAACGTCATTGTTGTCGTACATGCAAATTAGGTATTTTTTTATGGTGAAGCTTTTCAGCCCCAAAACCATCTAGAAAAGTGTGCCCTCCCTCAAGGATTAATTTGGCATCATCAACACACATTTTCAGTGGGTGGATCTCCCGAAAAGTGAAACCCTAGTTTCACAAAAGTACGAGAAGTACCAGAAAACCAGTGAACCATAAGTACCAGAAATACCTAAGTACCAGAGGTACCAGACAACCAAAAGCACTAGTCCAGAAATCTATAGATCAAGTTTGGAAGGGTAAAAGTTGGATTTTCTCAGATTCAAGCACACTAGGCTACTCGCCTCAGCCAAGCGCATCTCCTGGTAAATTCAAAATTTGATTTTGAGCACTTTCATTTTTTGGTCATTTTCCTAGCTCCAGGTAAAAGATGTCTACAAGCACGAAGCTTGCTAACAAAATGGAAGGCATGGAAACTTATGTTCCTGGAAGTATAGGATCGGCCTGATCCTTGCAGAGAATGACCTAGCAAGATTCATCAAAGAAGAAGTGACTGAACCCGAAGATGTCGCAGAGAAAGAAAAGCATCAAAAGGACACAATCAGGGCCCAAAGAATCATTGTAGATTCAATCAAAGACCACCTGATTCCTTATGTGTCATCAAAGAACACTCTAAAGTAAATTTTTGATTCCCTAAGCATATTGTACGAAGGAAAGAACATAAACCGGAAGATGAATCTAAGAACTCAACTAAAGAATACGAGGATGCAGAAAGCAGAAACGATCCAAGAATATTTCTCTAGAATTTCATAATTCAAAAAATAGTTAGAAGTGATTGGAGACACCATGGATGAATACGATCTCATAATAACATCCCTAAATGGTCTCACAATACCTTGGGATGCATTCATCCAAACGATATGTGCCAGAACGGAGAAACTAAAGTTTGATAGTATATGGGAAGATTGCATCCAAGAAGAAACAAGAGTAGCTAACCATGAAGCGCTACTAGCAAGAGATGATGATCAAGCCCTAGATACTCACACCAAAAGAGGAAGGAAGAAACCCTACTTCCACAAGGAGACTCATAAAGAGCCTCAACCACCAAACATATTCAATAATAAATAATCTCATCCAAGGAGATTTCAGAAGAGAGAAAAACGAAGGGAAAGAGACTACTCATTTGTACAATGCTATCATTGTGACAAGATGGGACACATTGCGAAATTATATCCAACTAGACGAGAAGAATACAAGAGGAAACATAAGAGGCACCATGCCCATGCAGTCAAAGATGAAGAGCCACCTGCAAAGATGATAAGAGAACAGATCAAAGACTATGTCTTAATCTCGGCCCTCTCAAGATCGGTAACACATGGAGAGGACACGTGGCTCATTGATAGTGGTGCCTCCAAGCACATGACCGGTCAGAAAAACATTCTCTCTTGTGTTTCAGAAAACAAGTTTTCTCAGAAAGTGACACTTGGAGATAATTACCAATATCCCATCAAGGGAGTGGGAGAATCAAAATACAAACTGGATTCAGGGAATTCATTAAAAATGAAGGACGTACTATATGTACCAGGTTTGAAAAAGAACCTACTCTCCATTTCATCTTTAGAAAAAAAAGGCTACAGAGTTGTCTTTATAGATGGAGAAGTTCTTATGTGGGCTAAAGGAGAAACCATAAATGAAGCAATCATCATTGGAAGTGAAGAAAATGGCTTGTATAGACTAAAGGGTCACTCAGAAAATGTCATGGCCCACGCCGTTGAAAACTCATGTGAACTTTGGCATAGAAGATTAGCTCACATCAACTACAAGGTGCTACCATACATATGCAAAGCGGTCACAGGTTTACCAGAAGTTAAGGTCGACCATGAAGGCGTATGCAATGGATGTGCACAAGGGAAGAACATCAAGAACCCTTTTCTGAAGAGAGACAACAAAGCAGAAGGATTCCTAGAACTCATTCATTCATATGTGTGTGGCCCAATGCCATCAGCGTCCATTAGCAGGTATGTATACTATGTATCATTCATTGATGACTATTCTTGTAAGACCTAGGTGTATCTCTTCAAATCTGAAGATGAAGTGTTTAGCAAGTTCAAGGAATTCAAAGCCTTGATAGAGAATATTTCTGAAAGAAATATTAAGATACTCAGGTCAGATAATGGAGGAGAATACACCTCAAACGAGTTCGTCAACTTCTGCAGAGATGTTGGGATCAAGAGGGAACTCACTACTCCCTACAATCCCCAACAAAACGGTGTAGCTGAACGAAAGAACAGAACGATAATGGAAGATGTGAATACTATGATCCACGATCAAGATCTTCCTATGTGCTTATGGGAAGAAGCAACAATGACGTTTGTTTATGTGAAAAACTGATTATCCCATAGTGCACTTGGGTTCAAGACCCCGGAAGAGATGTTCATCGAAAAGAAGCCAGAGGTAAGCCATCTCAAAATATTTGGCTACCCAGTATTTATTCATATACTGAAAGAGAAGAGAAACAAGATGGAACCTTCAAGAAAGAAGGGAATATTTGTGGGATATTGTGAGGTCTCCAAGGCCTTCAGAATTTATATACCAGGTCACTGCCACATTGAGATCAGCAAGGATGTGACCTTTGATGAAGATGCAGCGCTCAAGAAATCAAGAAGATGTCAGCTTGAAGAAGTATATGAAGAGGAACCCGTAATCCCCAGAACTACAGAGAGGGAGGTTCCTAGAGCTGCAAAACCAGTGAGGGAAGATGTAATTTACCCTGATGAGGAAATTCCAGAAGATCGTGATATAGTGGAATTTCAAGAACCACCTCAGATGAAAATCCTCCATAAAAGAAAGCCAGCTTGGGCTAGAGAGCTTATTCAAGATGGGGAGAAGTATGGTGTTCCCCAAGGAACCATGAGACAGGTGAAAAAACCAAATCCATTTTCCAGTTATACGACTTTGATGTGTGACCTCCTAGAGAAGGAGCCTACCAGCTTTGAAGAAGCCTTTCAGATGAAAGAATAGGAAGATGCCATGACAGAGGAATACCAATCCATAATAAAGAATGATGTATGGGAAATAGTTCCCAGACTGAAGATTAAATATGTGGTATCCTCCAAATGGCTCTTCAAAATAAAACATGTTGCTGACGAAAGTATTGAAAAATATAAAGCAAGATTCGTCGCTCGGGGATTTTCTCAGAAAGAAGGCATTGACTATGAAGAGAAATTCGCTCCTGTATCCAGATACACTTCGATTAGAACCATCATAGCCCTTGCAGCTAAGATGAAGTGGAAGTTACACAATATGGACGTAAAGATAGACTTTCTAAATGGTGTCATTGAAGAGGAAGTGTATATAGAGCAACCTCAAGGATTTGAATTTGAAGACATGAAGTCTCATGTATGTAAATTGAAGAAAGCCTTAGATTGAAGAAAGATCCCAGAGCTTGGTATGGCCGTATAGACAGTTTCTTGACGAGCTTAGGCTTTACCAAGAGTAAAGCAGATTCTAACCTCTACTTCAAGGTTATGAACGATGAGCCAGTGATATTATTGCTATATGTGGATGACTTATTCTTAACTAGAGAATAAAATCTCATCACCGAATGTAAGAAGAGACTTGCCTTGGAATTTGAAATGAAAGACCTTGGCCTAATGCATTATTTCTTAGGTCTTGAAGTATGGCAGATTCCAGAGAGAATCTTCCTTAACCAAGGGAAGTATGTAGTCAAAATCCTGAAGAGATTCAACATGTTGGAATGCAAGCCCATGAATACACTCATGGAAATGAAACTAAAGTTGTTGGTTGACACTTCATCAGAATCGATTGATGCCACCTTGTACAGACAGATTATTGGATCGTTGATGTACCTGACGAACACCAGACCAGACATTTTTTTTTCCGTGAACACATTGAGTCAGTTTCTGGTAGAGCCCAGACATGTTCACCTTATGGCTGCAAAACATGTGATGAGGTACCTTAATGGTACATTAGATTGTGGTCTCAGTTATGATAGAGATCATGATTTCACATTGAGTGGATACACTGATTCAGATTGGGCAGGAAGCGTTGCTGACAGGAAAATAACTTATGGATGTTGTTTTGGTTTGGGATCAGCCATGATCTCGTGGCAAAGTAGGAAGCAATCCAGCATTGCTCTCAGCACAATGGAAGAAGAATACATTGATGTGTGTTCTGCTAGCTGTGAAGCTATATGGTTTCGAAAGTTGCTAACCGGTCTATTTGACCTAGAGATGGAAGCAACCTCGATCCTATGTGACAACCAAAGATGCATAAAGATGACAGCTGCATAAAGATGACAGAGAATCATGTATTTCATGATAAGTCGAAGCACATAGAGATCTGATATCATTACATCCGTGACATGGTGCAGAGAGGAGCCATAAATATCCAGTACATTAGCACAAATGAACAGGTTGTTGATGTGTTGACCAAGCCCCTATCTCATGTAAAGTTTGAGTACTTTTGAGATAAGCTTGGCATAGTCCGAAAGGACCTTCCTCGAAAGGGGGAGTAGTTTCTCTGATGAGATATTCCCTGCTTCCGACCTTATGGTTGTGATGTAAAGCAGGACGTATACCTTGCTTCTGACCCTATGGTTGTGACGTAAAGCAAGATGATGTGATATGACTAGTACTATGCTTCCAGCTATATAGTTGCGATGTACAACAAGTCTAGTACCCTGCTTCCGACCTGATGGTTGTGACGTAAAGCAAGACGTGTTCCTTGCTTCTGACCTTATGGTTGTGACGTAAAGCAAGAAGATGTGATGAGACTAGGACTGAGCTTCCAGCTAGATAGTTGTGACGTAAAGCTAGTCTAGTATCCTGCTTTCGACCTGATGGTTGTGACGTAAAGCAAGACGTATACCTTGCTTTCGATCGTGTGGTTGTGACGTAAAGCAAGATGATGAGATGAGGCTAGCACTGTGCTTCCGGTTGGATAGATGTGGCGTAAATCCAGTCTAGCATCCTACTTCTGACCTTATGGTTGTGACGTAAAGCAGGACGAGTATCTTGCTTCCAGCTTTGTTGTGACGTAAAGAAAGACTATGAGACGAGACTAGAACTATGCTTCCGGCTTGATAGTTGTGACGTAAATCCATTCTAGTATGATGATGATGAGCCAACCTCGTGTTGTGATGATGATGATGTATTAGTTTTATACTAATCCATATTGATGAAGATGATGATTGCATTCGTTTGAGAATGACGATGCCTACCAATGAAGAAAACTTCTGATGATTTATAGATATGCCAGTCAGTGCTCCAAGATGATATTAATGATGTTGCCCTCCTGATGTCGTTGATGATGCAGACCTCTCTCTCGCTTGATGTTGTTGAAGAATACTCTTGTTGTTAAGGGGGAGTGTTGAAATAATGTAACTGCAAAGTGTATTCTTATTATTATCTGATATATTATTCATTTGATCAATCCCCATTGTGGATTGATCATGTCGGCTATTGTAATAGGACCAAATCCCCTTTTGTGGATTGGTCAAATGATAATTATAATAGGCAGGATAAGAAGTTGGCCCCAACAGATATTAAAGAGACCCCAAAATATATTAAAGGTGGTTATAACCACCTAGTTTGAGAATTCATCCCTACCAGTGAAGAGACACTTCACACATGCTAGTCTTGTATAAATAAAGAGGCTAGCGCCTCACTTAGACACAAATCACTTTCTCATTTGAGAGACAAGTTTCGGAATTGCAGTTGGAGAAGAAAGAGAGAGAGTGTCGCATATTTTGGAGAGGATCTTTTGTAGTAGCTTGAGTTATCTCTTGGCATTGTATTAGCTATCTATAATAAGGAAGTTTTGTTGGGTTTTATTCCCCTAGAGGGTTTCCCAGGATAAATGTTATGTCTCTTGTGATTGTGTATTTCCCAGTGATCTTGTATTTATGTTGTTTTTATCTATTTAAATGAAAAGAACTATAATAATGGCATAAACATTAACATAAAAGACCACTTGATACCCTACATCTCCCATCTTGACTCATCGAAGAAGATGTACGATGCCCTGACAAACCTCTTCTCAGTCAGAAACATTGGACAAGAAATGAGTCTGAAGAATGAGCTCCGTGACATGAATATGAATGATGATGACAACATAACATCATACTCTGTGAGGATATCTCAGTTAAGAGATCAACTACAAGATATTGAAGAGATCATTTCAGAGAAGGAATTGGTAAACATAGTACTCAATGGTCTTCCCAAGACATGGGATGCATTTGCTACAAGCATGAACACAAGGAAGGAGTATCCTACATTTGAAGAACTTTTGACTTGTTGTGCTCAAGAAGAATACAAGATCAGTGCAAAAGAGAAATCCCAAAAGAAGTATGATGATCAAGCCTTCACAGCAAGATTCAATATTTTCAGGAACAAAAGGAAGCTTGGTTGAAGGAGGGAGTTGATTATATACTGCAGAAGACAATAAGGATGCAGATGGAAGCATGGACTCTGTTAGACGAAGGGAGTCGATTATATTCACTCATACATGAAGCAAGGATTAGGAGGGAGCTAATTCTATGATCCATTGAAGATGATGAAGTATATATCCATGGTAGCAGCCATGAAAGATAGTACATGTTTAGTTCAACCTCATAAGAAGTTTTCTTCGAAGAGAAGCCTTAAAGTATACTTGGTTGTCCATCCACATCCATGATTCTATAATCAAAGGAAGAAGTGAAATCTTTAGGGCATGGAATCTATAAGAAACTCCATGGACCCAAGAGCTAAAGAAAAACATCAGGAAGAACATGAAGATTCCAAGAAAGAAAGAGAATCCAGAACAACCAGTCACTGTATTAAGAATCACAAGATTACCAACCTGATATGAACGCAATCAATCAAAGGAACTAAAAGTTGTGATGAAGAATAATATATATATGCAAGAATTGAAAGATCCAGAACTAGAGGCTCTCCCAGATGGAGGGAGAAGACTATGATGATTACTTGTTCCAATAAACCAGACATACCTCTACATGAGTCTTTATATCATCCATAATATCCATGGGTTGGAATTCTACATCAGATGAATGCAAAGACTGTTCTCCAAATAAATTGAACAAAGAGCGTATGAAGAAAAACCTCAAGACTTTGAAGCATAACAGAAATATACCCTTGTATGTAGATGGAAGTAGATAACTTGGTGGAGAACCTCCAATGCATAGCAGAAGCGTGGTGAAGATTTTATATAACAGAGATATTATATCAAGATGATTACTCAGAAGATCATATCTCATGATGACAGAAGAAGTGCCACATGGATATGTTCTAGTTTTCCAACAATGATATACTTTATTGATCAGAGCTACATGAACCCTTCATAGAAAACCAGTGTTCCAGACCGAAGTACATTTGAAATCAAGCATTAAATTATCCGTGATGAAGTTCAAAAAGGATAAAGTGGTTCTCCAATACATATCTCCACAGATGAGAAGATAAGCAGACATTTTGGTAAAGCTTATGTCCAAGATGAAAGAGTTTGTGTACTCAAGTTGGAGCTCATGGAGGCGACTTCCTTATTGAAAAAGGAAGAGATGACTCCTAGTTTGGGAGGGAGAACTAATTTATTATTTATTAATGGACAATCATTTTTCAGTTCAAAAAATGGTCCAGGATGAGCAGATACTTTCCAATTCGAAAAGTGGATTGAGATTTCTAACGGACAGACATTTTCCAATTCAAAAAATGGTCCAGATTGTTGATGTACCATAGACAACGACTTCCCATTGTGGTTAACATGGGAAGTGATCTAAGGCAGTCTCTCTTCTTGAGGGTTACTCAAGAAGATTGGCCTGCCTCGCCAGATAGCGATTTTTCATTGTGGTTAACATGAGGAATGGTCCATTTTGGAGGTTGGTGCAGGACAGTCATTTCCTCTTGTGGCTAACATGGGAAATGGTTCGGACAGTCATTCCTTAGGGAGGATTCATTCTTTGCAGGATGCACTTTTTTTAGTGCCGGAAGAATGGTCCAGGTTCATAAATCAGGGACAGACATTCCTTAGGGCAGACTCATTCTCTCCAGGTTACATTTTGTTTAGTGTCGGAGGAATGGCCTAGGGTGGGGAATGGTCTAGGCTCAGAAAATTAGGAAAGTTATTCTTCCTTGCTAGAGAAGAATAGTCCAGATAACTCATCATTGATGTCTTACCTTTTTTAGGGAAAATACTCTTCCGAGATCTCACAAATGTGAGTGGAAGAATGGCCCAGATGATTCAGTTTATATCATAACATTGTTTCTGTGTAGGTTGATATTAGATGATTGTTATGAAGACTGTATGTCTCTAGACAGTATACGACTATGGTGGATGTGTTCCACTGTTTGATCAAGTACTTGTGTGCTACTTGGTGTGGTAGTATACCACTGGATTGTAGTTGTGTACTACTATGATAGACACAGTTGTGTTCTATTGAATGATATTGTTCCAATTGATTTGAAGACTATCAACAGTGTTGAAAATTATTATTAGCTAGATGGATGATCAATGAACAAAGATTTCCCAGACAGAAAATTTTTCAAAACATTTATTCTTCTAGATTAGAAGAATGGTTCTTGTGTCACTCTGTGGTGTGATCATCATCTCTGATTACTCAGATAGAATATAGTTACGAGAGATGATGCAACTGATGACACTAATGGTGATGATGGTGCTCATGATCTATTCATGAGATATTCTATGTTGATACTATCGGGTGAATGATATGTTTTGTGCTCAAGACCATTACCTGTAATACCTCCCTAGCTAGGAGGGAGTGTTGATATTATGATAATTGTGGGAGGTATTTGCCTCCACACGTAAACTTGACGAGAATAGAATACTCTGGGAAGCGAGAAGAAACCCTAATGAGTTGTCTAATAACCCTAGAAGTCATGTCGGCTCAAGAAGATAACTTGTATTAGGTTATTAGCCTCCAAGAGAAGAATTCGTCCAGAAGAAATAATATATATTGAACAGACAGATACCCAGAATGAGAAGTCGGCCCAGTCAGTTATCTAGAATTACTAAATACACGAGGCCAATCTTCATTTTGGCAGGCAATCTCAGAATTGTAGAGCAACACTTGTGCACACTGCAGTGCCCAGTTTTGCATGCAGGTTTGGAGGAGAGTTGTCATTGCAGTTGTTGTAGCTAGCATATTACGTTTGGTTTGGACTATCTCTTGGTTAGGGTTTGGACTATCTGATCAGCTCTTGTTGGTGCATTGTCCTTGGGGAAAGGAGTGCTACCATTTGTTTGGCTATATAGCCTAGGGTTTGCTTCTAGAGTGATTCTCTGTTAAGGTTAAGGTGCTCGGAGGGTGGCTTTGGCTTATGGTTGGGTCACAATAGCGATATTGTCAATGGTAAACCGAGCATATCCATTATATTCTAACATCTAGTCTGTGTCAATTATGCCCTTGCACTGAACGATCCTACTTGGTCATGGACCCATGATTTAAGAAGAGTAGTAGATGATTTGGTGGCATTAATATCCAACATCTTGAAGTAGTTCTCCTCTTCCAATAATGTTCAAGAAGCACCATCATAAATGCTAACTAGTCTTTGTTTTATTTTCATTATTTTGTCAATTTATTTGTATATGCTAGTTGGAATGCGTCATTTGTCCTAACACTATTAAGTTCAAATTAGAGCATTAAACATTGTAATAACGTTTTTGAACTCAATTCTCTAGCTGTGTATTTGGGATCACCATGTATCTGATAATTTTTCAACCAATAATCACATATTTTCAGGTAGGGTTGTTATCTTCATAGCAACCGAGTGAATAACCAATAGATATTATGGTATCAATCAATATTGATTGTGCTATTGCAATTTTAGTCCTTGGCCAATCAAGCCTAAAAATTGGATTTAACAAAACAGTGACAGACCTTGGAAGGTAAATACAAAGGTGATGTAAAGGAATCCTTGCCCCATCAAACTATACATTTTATGACAAGTTAAAAAATATGAATGTTTTCAAGATATATTACTTAAATGTACAATATATGACAAATCAGCTTCAAAACATGCATTTGATACCAAAAAAATAGCATATATGTGATGTTTTATTCATCTCTTTTGTATTGTAGTATTTTTTATATTAATGGAACTCGTTACCACCCAAACGCTCACTTCTTGTGATAAATTCCTAAAGTGCAAGTAGACCTTAGAGAAACTAAGAGGGGATACCCATTATCACCACAGTAGCTCCCTCTCTCACTTTATATCGGCTCTCATCTTGCACAAGTGGGGTATCCCAGATATAGGATTGCTAAAGATTATGCAATTTGGGCTCAAGGTGAAATGGAGAAATAACTTTAGCAAAATAGAAATTGTAGAAGAGATTTTGTAAATAGGATGATGGGTGAATAAATACCCTTCGTTTGGGAGGGAATACAAACTCCTCCTTTTTGTCTCTTGTTCCCAAAGAAACCAACCCCTTCTCCTTTTCTATATTATGTCCCATCTCCCTCTACAAATCCTCTTATAAAATCTTGACCAAAATCATTGCAACCACACTCAAAACCCTCCTACCAAATTGATCTCCCATAACCAAGGTTGCTCCATGCATAAGAGGCAGATAACAAACAATGTTGTATTGGTTCAAGAATTAATCCATTCAAGATTCAAAGAAAAAGAGAGAGGTATGGCACATGTGGACCAATAGAGCATGAGGAATGGTGGATCAAAGTAAGATTGAGTCAAAATATTCCATAAATCCATATGCCAAGTCATCAAGAGCCCAATCAAATCATCAAAGAGAATGACAACCTCATCAAAATATGCATAAGGTGATTACAAGTGTGCATGTGCCTCCGAAGTAGGCCAAATAAGAGGAGTGGTCTATATGGTACCTTACTCCATGCTACAATTAATCCATCAACATGTGAATATCATCCATAACATCTAGGGAATTGGAGAAAAGGAGCCCTAACCATGCCCATGTTAATTAAAAAATCATGAAGCCAACCAAATGACCAAGCCAATGAAATGTCCACTTAACCCAAAAGTGTTAGGGTCTTCCACCAAGGGATCCATACATCGTCATGTCCAATAATCTATAAATGAGTGGAGACTAGAACACGACATGATCAAGTGTAATTCTATCTCTACGATAAAGATGTATACCAAGAATTACATCACCAAAACCTCTAGCACATCATCCATGTCATAAAAAATCCGCGGAACCAAGTGAACACCCTGTTATCACTATAAAAATTCTCATATGGAGCCCTAGCCTTGGGACTTAGTAGGAGGCTAAGTCAGTATGGAGGAGCAATAGACTAGCGGATGATTCCATATCTAGCAGATAGGGCCAAATATAGCGGAAAGGTGAAATCGATGGGACCTGACGGGTCATGATCATAGGCACTACCAATCGACGGTCAAAGGATATATCAGGTGGAGAAATAACACACCGGGTTAATCTCTTGGAGGCGGTCCAATAAGAATATCATGGTTTCATTTCAAGGGCACGTGGCGCCACCAGATACATATCGGGGGGGGAAAGTGGATAAGCTTGAAACCACCCAAACCCACCCCAATGTCACGTGTCAAGATATCATTGAAGGTGTCCAATCCAAATATCTCATGTGGAAAGGGAAAGTTGACGGCCATTCAAATCACCTCAAGACACTTGTTTGGGTACTTTCCGTCTGTGCGATGTCGAGTGAAAGCCGCCAAAAGACTGATCCAAAAAGCTCATGATTTGAAATGGATAGCCAAATGTGATAAGAAGTTGTCCTTGCTAGTACTTTCATTAGTAATCGATGATTGGAACTCAATGACGACTGTCATTCAAAACATGGGTGACATTACTCTGTTTTGGGCAATTAACGTTTCATTCCTGAATGGGGTAATCACAAACCGAATTGTCCTTCTAATTCCTGTGAAACTAAGGGAGATAAGCTCATGATTTCTGGAAAACCAGAGAGAATGGAGAAGACAGATCCAGCGGTCTCCAGTGAATTGGGATATTCAAATAATATGACAAATTTATCATTGAAGAAGAAAGAAAAATTTGTCGCATGAATACTGGAAACAAAGTTTCACACTAAGCCTGCAGAAGAGCTAGGAACAAATAAAGAGGTCAGATTAAATCCCATCATGAAGGATTTAATCATCAACGAATACACATATGAGCACCGCACGCAAGTTGTCAAGAGAAAAAGGAGGAAGTGACAGAAGATAGAGGTTAAAGATGAGGTGGTTGAAAGCGTTGGAGAAAACCAGCCTACTTGGCTTGACACTTTAAAAGAAGAAATTGCTAATCTGAAATAGATTTCAACCTAAATTAAGTATGCTTTAAATAATTTTGTAATGATATAGACATGTGGCATTTAAAGAGAAAATCTCAAATATGTCAGTTTTTTATTATAACGTCCCCTAGAAAATATGAGTACAGTTGTCATGCATTACTCCTTTGTAACCGATGTCTATTTTTGGTATTTTGGGGAAGATAATTTGTTTTGAATCCCTGATGTAATTTATCTATATATACTAGTACAAATATAAATGAATGGTTGGACTTACCGGAGAGGGGCCTGCCCTCGTAGCAGGAGGACTTTTTAATTTTCTGGAGCTGAATTGAATATATATGCAGAGATTTTTTAAGTCTCTATGAAAATATTCTAATGGTGGTGATATGAGTTTTGTCTCCTTTCATTGTATGTATTTCCTTTGTTATTAAATTGCATTTACATTTTCTTATTTTTAAATTGGAGAGTTAAAAAGCTCAGAATTCGTTTTATGATTCTTTCAGCTTAAGCAATTTAAACTATGTGTGTTTCCTCTTAACTAACTCAGAATTCATTTCAATAATGCTCTAATGTAGTTATTTGTTTTCTCTTTCCTCCTACACCTTTCTCAGATACAATTTACAACCCAAATTCATTGCCTCATTTAACCTTTAGCCTCTGGAGAGTTCAGTCAGCCAATCATTACTTTCTTTCATTTTCAGAATCTTGACTCCATAGCCCTGAGTGTCCCTCCCCTTCTTGGCCAGCAAATTTATATAAAAGAAAACCCCAAAACAAGCCAAATCTAGCCATTGATTTCCAAAGAAATATCAAGTGACACGAGAGAGCCCTCTCTGAGCTAAGCAGGCTAGTGCCCATCTCTAAAGATGGTTGAAACAATTACCTCTGTTTTTTTTTCTATAAGACGGAAAAAATTTACAGATTGCTAACATTTTGGCGTCGTTGTCGGGGACGAAATTGAAAAATTTTCCTTGGGAAAGAATGACATGATTGAGTTCTAAGGTCTAAGAGCAGTAGACACTTAGGCACATATTGGTTGTATTCCTGCTCTGGCGACTCCACACATCAAAAAATCAGTTTGAAGGTGATTTCACTGGTAAAAGAATCCAGAAATTTGAATTTTCACTGGCGACTCCACTGGGATGCAGAATCTAGTTTCCTAAATAGCATTGGTGACTCCACTGCCCGAAGATAAGATCCCTTGACAGAGGTATGAAAAGGCATCATGGAATAAAACAAGTACTTAATATTGGGTTTTTTCCAAGACATTATATTGTTCATTGTAAATTACCTATGATCGTTTCATGAACATGCTAAACAAATTCTTTTTCACCTGCTGCATGAAAATGATGATCATGATAATCCTGAAATTGTGTATCCTCCTCTTAACATTATACAAATATCTCCTTAGATTATTATTGATTTTGATGAAAATCTCCCATCTGATCCATGTGATAACCATGCCCAAGTTGACAAGCCTCATAAAACCAAGGTTGATATTTCATCCCCTATACTTGATCCAACACCCTCCAAGACCCAGTACCGATACAAACCCTTAAATTTACCCCACATACTTCATGATTTTCCTCCAAATCACTACGAATACCTACCTATGTTTGATGGAGAACTTGGTTCCATCACAGCTGAAAAACACATCCAATCGTTTGAGCATTTTATAGACTTGTTTTAGATTGACCATGACGATGTTTGTATGAGGGATTTCTCTCAATCCTTGAAAGGAGATACCAATTAATGGTTTAAACATTTGAATCCAGAGACAATTATCTCATGGAAGGAATTGAAGAGTGTTTTTTCGAAGTTTTGGGGTAAGAAGAAATCTCTAGACATGTAGCTTACAAAATTTTATGCCTTGAAAGAGAAAAGCAATGAGACTATTTCCACTTTCAGTAGAAGGTTTTCTAGTATTTATTATGATTTTCCTAAAGAAATTCAACCCACTGAAGTTGTCGCCATGCCCCAGTTTACCACTACTCTTCACCCAGATTTGTCTTTCCTCCTGATGGAAAGAAAACCTAATACCTTACAACAAATGTTTGATGATGCTCAGGATACTCAACACAACATCCTAGCATGTGAATAGATTCAAAACGAAAAGTTGGGTGCTCAAGGACATGCAGATGAATATGAACAGAGAACATTCAACTGGAATTTTGAGCATAAAATTGATGAGATCATAGGTCCTCTTGAAGTTCTAACTATAAATGATTTTGCACAGGATTATATCCCTCTTACTGAAAGAGAGTAAACGTATGTAATTTATGATCCACCCCATGACAAGAATAGAGCTGATTGTTTCATATATCCATTCGTAGACAGTCTATAAGATGAGTTTTCATATCAGTTTGTTGAAGAGCAGGTTGATGTCCCAATATTTTTCTTGTTAGAAAATATTACAGATGTTGTTGAGTTGCCTATATATGATGAATATGACGATGCTTATGATAATGACCTCCCAGAACAACCAACTGCATTTCCTCTATCAGAAAATGTTCTTTTCCAGTAGTATAATGAGGGAAATTAGATTACATATCACAATTACAGAGAAGAGGGTGTTGAAAACGCTGAAGGAAATTCTTTGCCTTTATACTTTTCTTCATTTAAATTGTTGAAAGAAAATGCTAAGATCATCATTGAAACAAAGGAAAGTATGCTGATATAAAATCACATTGATTCACTGAGACAATATGACAAGGAATTGTAGCCATTGGTAAAAACGAAAGTTGAAAATAAGTGTGTTCAACAACCTAGAGAAATGGAAAGATGTTCATATGAAAGAAGTAAAGAAAATAAAGAAGATTTTGAATCAGGTGAAAGAACCTTTCCATTGTGTTTTTCTTCTTTCAAATTGTTGAAGCAAGATGTCAATAATGTTCCAGATCAGAATACCTTTAGATATGATGTTGAATATCCAAACTACAGTGGACTTGCAAATGAAAACCATCTTCCATTATGCTTTTTGTCCTTTGAATTGTTGAAAGCAAATCATGAGATAACAGAGGAAGCAGGAAGGTCTAAATGCAATGGCATTTCTTTACATGGGCAAATAGTTATCAATAAGGAAGATCAACAACCTTCATATGCATTAAATGATCATGTGGCTGATTACATGGAAGGTTATTTCGATTCAGATTTGCAACCTGTGCTCAACTACCAGCTTGAAAATGAAGGTGAAGTTGATCAAGAAATTATCGTTGGAGGTTATTTTCCTTCTCCTGAACTTAATAAAGATTTACAACAAAATTTCCAACAAGACAAAGTGTTTCAAAGTTGTCTTTCTTCCCCTATGAATGAGGTGATTGTCAAATTTCTAAGTGGCCTAGACATGGATGAGGATTTGGAAACTGCATTTATAGAGATTTCAAACAATGAACGAAAAACCGACATAGAGTTTCAGGAAAGAAATAAAATAGTGCATGTCACTTTTCAATCAGAAATACAGGAAGATGATGAAGAGGCAGTTGTTTTATTTGATTTATTTGAAAATCATGGCTTTGAAAATGCATCCATGGGGACTCTAGAACGTGAAACAGTTCATGTTGTTAGTTTTCCACATTTGCAAGAATATTATGAGCAGGAATTCACTCCCCTTCATTCATTGGTAATCCAAAGTAACAGTCCTCGAGAAAATTTCCAGAAGGTAAATAAACCCAAACCAGAATTGTTTGATGAACAAGAGGATAGTCTTGATACACATAATCGGGCTGCCGTATATGAATATTTTCAAGAGTGTATGCATGTTTTTGTTGGTATGCATGGAAGAGTAAGCAAACCTATTGATGCCATTTCATCTGGAAATGTTTTCAGAACAGAAAAAATAGAGCAAAGACGACAAACACTTATGAAAGAGGCTTGTCTTTCTTTTTTTCTTTATCAAGAAGAAATGGTTTTTCATGACCCTATGGCATGTTATATGGAAAATTCTAACAATCAAAATTTAAGTCTTAGGATGGATTGCAAGCTCAAAGGTGAAGATAATGGTAAATCAATGTCAGTATTAGATATGGATTGTTTTACACCAGAGGTTTCTTTTCGGCCTGTGTTGTCTTCTGATTCGGGAGGTTTTTACTTCCAACCGTCTCAATAGATCTATCAGCCTCTTGATGGAAATAGACAAGGTAAGATACATGAAAACAAGAATGCAATGGAAGAAACAAAACATAATTTTTGTTTTACGCATGTGTTGGAAGATCCATTTGTGGTTTGGCTAGAAATAATGATTAACTTCTCGGATAGGTTATCCGAGAAGTTATCAAATTTTTGAAATCCTAAGATTCAAATTCATCCATAACTTCTCGGATGGGTTATCAGGGAACATATTTTGGGGCAATCATGTACAAAATAAACAAGAAGTGGATAAAACGTTGGTGTGGCTGCATTGGAATTTTTATTTCATTTGATTAACAATACATTGGGTAATTAGGGTAGGTAGGCATAAATAATCTTGATGATCAAGCATTTTCAAGTTTAGATTTCCAAGTAAAGTATTAAGTTATATTTTAGCAGTATATCTAGCATTCAGTATCCAGGTCAAAGCGTGGCATACACCCATTGTGAGAAGAATCCCTAATGGATAAGGCACAGGGTCTATTGTTCTTTGTCACCTCGCAGGGAGGATAACATCCCTAATTGGAGCCCATGTTATCAATGTAAAAATTCTCATATGGAGCCCCAGCCTCGAGACTTAGAAGGAGGCTAAGTCGGTATGGAGGAGCGATAGACTAGTGGATGATGCCATATCTAGCAGACAGGGCCAAATATAGCAGAAAGGTGAAATCAATGGGACCCGACGAGTCATGATCGTAGGCGTTTCCAATCGACAATCGAAGGACAGATCAGGTGGAGAAATAGCACACTGGTTAATATCTCGGAGGCGGTCTGATAAGAATACTATGGTTTCATTTCAAGGGCACGTGGTGCCACCAGATACATATCGGGGGGAAAGCAAGTAAGATTGAAACCACCCAAACCCACCCCGATGTCACATGTCAAGATATCATTGAAGGTGTCCAATCCAAAGATCACATATGGAAAGGGAAAGTTGACGGCCAGTCAAATCACCTCAAGACACTTGTTTGGGTACTTTTCGTCTGTGTGATGTCAGGTGAATGCCACCAAAAGACTGATCCAAAAAGCTCATCATTTGAAATTGATAGCCAAACATGATAAGTCATTTTACTTGAAAGTACTTTCGCCAGTAACTAATGATTAGCACTCGATGATGACTGTCATTCAAAACATGGGTGACATTACTCTTTTTTGGGCGATTAACGTTTCATTCCTGAATGGGGTAATCACAAACCGAATCGTCCTTCTAATTCCTATGAAGCTAAGGGAGATAAGCTCGTGCTTTCTAGAAAACCAGAGAGAATGGATAAGACAGATCCAACGACCTCCAGTGAACCGAGATATTCAAATAATATGACAAATTTATCAGTGAAGAAGAAAGAAAATCTTGTCGCACAAATACTGGAAACAAAGTTTCATATGAAGCCTGTACAAGAGCCAGGAACAGATAAAGAGGTTAGATTAAATCCCATCATGAAGGATTTAATCATCAATAGATACGCATATGAGCACCACACACAAGATGTCAAGAGAAAAAGGAGCAAGCGAAAGAAGACATAGGTTAAAGCTAAGGTGGTTGAAAGTGTTGGAGAAAACCAGCCTGCTTGGATTGACACTTTAAAAGAAGAAATTGCTAATCTGATATTGATTTCAAGATAAATTGAGTATGCTTCAAAGAATTTTTTAATGATATAGACATGTGGCATTTAAAGAGAAAATCTCAAATATGTTAGTTTTTTATTATAACATCCCCTAGAAAATAGGAGTACAGTTGTCGTACGTTACTCCTTCATTGTAACTGATGTCTATTTTTGGTATTTTGGGGAAGATTATTCGTTTTGAATCCCGGATGTAATTTATCTATATATACTGGTACAAACATAAATGAATGGTTGGAATTACCAGAGAGGGGCTTTCCCTCGTAGCAGGAGGACTTTGTAACTTTCTGGAGCTAAATTGAATATATATGCAGAGATTTTTGAAGTCTCTATGAAAAGATTCTAATGGTGGTGATATGAGTTTTGTCTCCTTTCATTGTATGTATTTCCCATGTTATTCAATTCCATTTACATTTTCTTCTGTTTAAATTGGAGAGTTAAAAAGATCAGAATTCATTTTATGATTCTCTTAGCTTAATCAATTTAGACTATGTGTGTTTCCTCTTAACTAACTCAGAATTCATTTCAATAATGCTCTGATGTAGTTATTTGTTTTCTCTTTCCTCCTACACCTTGTTCAAATACAATTTACAACCCAGATTCATTGCCTCATTTAGTCTTTATCCTCTGGAGAGTTCAGTTAGCCAGTCATTACTTTATTTCATTTTCATAATATTATCTCCATAGCCCCGAGTGTCCCTCCCCTTCTTGGCCAACAAATTTATTAAAAAACAAAACAAAAACAAAACAAAAAACAAGCCAAATCTATCCACTGATTTCCAAAGAAATATCAAGTGACATGAGAGAGCCCTCTATGAGTTGAGCAGGCTAGTGCCCAGCTCTAAAGCTGGTTGAAATAGTTACCTTTGTCATTTGTCTATCAGCCAGAAAAAATTCACAGAGTGCTAACACACCCTAACCATCCAAATCTCTTTGTGGTGAAAATCACAAGGGTAGTGAAAACATTCACTAGTATAGGTCTCATGCAAAATGACGGGTAGCAAGGCCATGTTTCATCTCCATGAAATGTTATGCATAGAATGTCATCTTAAGCTTAATACCACTAGGTGGATCTACCCTAGTGACTTGAATGTTATGTCTATAAATGTCTTCCCTAATGATCTTGTTCATCTCTTTCTTGTTTGACAAGAGATGGCCAGGGGCATTCAAGAAGTATCCTAAACAGGGGAACCCTATCCATCAAGATCCCCACTGACTATAATTGGCACATAAGCTCAACAAACTAAAAATGGACTCGTCAGTAGGACCCATTAGAGGCAATGGTCAAGGCCTCCAAGGATTAGTATACAAGTTAAGGGTACCACTCTCTACTAGCGATGAATCAACAAAGCTCCAAACTTGATGAAGTAGTGAAACCAAAGAAACAATGGACTCAACTTGGAAAGGGTGAGTAGAAAACTTGGCCTAGATAATGTGTTAGGGAATAGTCCTCTTGCAATAGATGATGCAGTGGATATTAATAAATTGAACCCTCTTTGTCCTAAACAAGGAACCAGTCCTCCTCTAGTGGACTCGGTCCCTAAACCTCAGAGCCATACAAAATTGTGGGCTTAATAATGTTGTCCAGAAGCTCCATATTGGGTTAAATGTCCTGGAAGTGGTGCTAAAAACATTGTAGCTCTAGAAAGGATAGGGAAAAATATCCCTTATTGATATAAGGTTGAAGTGCCTGTCTCAAACTAAACCAGGGCCTAGGAAATGAAAAACCCAAGTGTAGGTAGTGGTGATATCAATCTCCTCATGTTGAAAGTAGAAATGGAACTCCAAGAAAATACTCTTCGATCCATTGAAGATCAACACCTTTTTTTTTACTAGGGTTGACTGTCAATTGTCGAAGATGCAAAAAACCTAGCTAAGGTGTCTCCCTATCTCTGGAGGCCTTCCGTAATAGAAGCTAGGAGAACCACATCTTCATCGAAGAGTAGGATGGATATCAATACATGGTGAAGGAGTTATCCAACCTCAAGCTGGATATTCTCCTGTAGAAAGGATTCCATCTTGTGTATGTGTGTCCCAAAAAAAGCGAGTGAAAGAGGACAACCCTACTTCACCTCAATGGTAATCCTAATAAACTCTAACAAACCATGAAATATGTGGAGGTGGCCCAATACACATTCATAGAGGCAAATAATAGTTCTGAGGAGAGTCTTAGATATACCAATATCTCTAAGTCTTTGGAACAAGGCCTCCCCCAAAACTAAGTCAAATGCCTTTCAAAATTTGAAAAAACAACAAAATATTGTTGAAGAGTGGTGTCTCGCCTCCTCTATGATGGCTCTGAGGGTGATAATGTGGTCAATGGTTTGGTTGTGTGGTCAAAAACATACCTATCCCATGGCCCGAGGATGTCCCTCATCAAGTATATTTGATATTCTTTGATGGAGGGTCGTGGAATATATATCTTGGAGAAAGTGTGACCCATCATGATAGTCCAATAGTTATTTGAATCAACATTTCCCCCGATTTATGGATTAGGTGGATAGTATGGTGGGACCGTGTGGGTAGAAATCCATAGTAAACCACATGGTTAAACAGATAAGTGATCTACTAGACTAGTTGTTGATTTCCATGCTTAGGAAACTCTACATGGAAACCCTCCTCATCTATCTCTCTTCTAGTGTAAATGTCCCATATCATCTATCGGATATCCAAGTCCCAAAACTTGTGACGTGAATATGGGGGGCAGGTGATAAATATAGGGGGTTGTCCAAGGACATCATAAAGGGTGGTTGTATTGGTGAACATGGATTGGGAGGTAGATTGGAATGGTGAGGGAAGAAGGTACACCAATTTTGTTTTGGAGATTGACAAATGGATATACAAAATTCCCATCCCCATTAGACAAGAAAGAGATGTTTTTGTACGGGAGGAGATAATGGTAGTGTTACTACTCAAACTCTTGCTAAAGGAAAAGTCCTAACCTTAGTAGGAGAGCCTAGAAGCAACTCTTAGGCAAGACACCCATTGTCACCTCAGTGGCCTTGCCTCTCACTTTTAGGATGAGAATGGGAGTTTAATAACCTAAAGGGGGTGTCCCTAATGGTCAAATCAAGTTAGTTCGTTGTATAGGAAGAGGAGTTCTCCTAAATTAGACTTGACAAAAGACTAACAAATTGAAACCACTCACTCTCAAGGTATAAGACAAGTTTAAGTATGTGCAATTAGTTTACTGAATCACTAGATCAAACAAGCTCTAAATGATATGTTACTTAGACAATTGTGCTTGTTATATGATGGAAAATAACAATGGTATATGAGTAAATTAGGCTTGCTTATCATTCAAATTTCCCATGTAACCAATGAGATTGACCATTAGCAATCATTCAAATGAGATGTGGAAATGCTAAACAATGTTCCCATTCACCATTAAAATTTTATCATATGAAGTATACACATTCAACGAGATCAATATGGAATCGTATCAACAGAGAATTTATTTTTTTAATCACGTAACCATGAAAGAAACTCATCACTCATTGAAACATTCCACCATACTTAGAGAACCATTCCAAGGATTACCATGTGAAAGCTTATTAACCCACTGTTGTAATGTATATCAAAATTCATGACAATGATATAGATCAGATTTCATGTGGAAATGTCATAAATTATTAACCTTGAAAGGGGGATCATTAACCATAAAATGCAAATAAACTGAGAGCATTAGTTAATGTTTTTATGTATTTAAGTTTATGTCAGCAAGTACCCACAACCTTGATTAGGAAATTGTATTTAGCATTTATATGAAATACCAGTCCATAAACAATATCATATCACCACAAAAAAGAATCGAAACAATTCAAACTTGAAGATTTAACCCAATGCTTAAGTGTTAGTCTGATTAAGTGGATTGTTTGTATAATTTAAATGTCGTAAAATATGTACCAACAGTTAGAAAATTATCCCTCAATGTTTGTATTAAGGTTGATTTCAAAGTGTTTCACATGCATTTTTACGCCATTAAAGTTAGATCCACATCATACACATCAAATCTTTGCATCAAGATGAAAATTTCCAAGTGTTGAAAAGATGTGAGGATTTATGCCAAATCGTTGAAACCCTTATCAATGAAAACAAGCTCGAAGGAGGAAGAAGATATAAATTGTATTGATTCCAGCCACCCCCCACCCAAATTATATCTTCACGGAAAATGGAGAAGCTAATTCGAAAAGGAGCACCAGTTTTCATTGCACACTCCTATCAAATGGAGATATTAGCATCAAAAGTAAGTCCACTATCAACACACACAAATTGAAGCTTTAATCCAAAAATATGACAAGGTATTCCAAGACTTACCTATGAAGTTTCCGCCAGAAAGAAATATATAACACATAATCGAGGTTAAACTAGGATCAACACTGGTTAATATCAAACCATATTGATATCCTCACCAACATAAAACAAAGATAGAAAGACTAATTCAAAGACCTATTAAAGTGTGGGGTTATTACAACGAGTAGGAGCCCACATGTAGCCCCAATATTTTTGGTTTGGAAAAATGATGTATATTTCATACTATGCATACACTATTGAGGACTAAACAAAATAACTATAAAAAAAAAGTTTCCTATTCCATTCATAGATGAGATGTTGGACGAACTCCATGGAGAAAAATATTTCTGAAAATTAGATGTGATGTCAGGGTACTATCATATCCGAGTAAGGTTAGAATATGTGGAGAAGACTACTTTCCGAACTAACAAAGGTCACTATGAATTCAAGGTGATGCCATTCGGGTTAACCAATTCCCTTGCTACCTTCCAAGAAACTATGAATAAACTTTTTCAACCCCACCTAAGGAAGTCCGTACTAGTATTTTTTTATGATACTATTATCTATAGTAATACATGGAAGGAATATCTTAATCATTTCGAGCAAGTACTTTCTCTTCCAGAAGAAAATCAGTTATATCCAAAAATATCAAAATGTACTTTTGGTAAGGAAGAAGTAGAATACCTTATCCATGTCATATCCAAGGAAGGATTCAAGGTGGATCCCAGTAAAATCAAAGCAATGATGGAATGGCCAAAACCAAATAACATTTCAAAACTAAGAGGATTCCTAGGATTTGTCAATTTTTCATATGCAATTATATGCAACTAATTTCATATATGAAAACTACTTCCAACTGACCAAATAGTAAACCCTGGTTGTTATCACTCTACAATTTTACACTGAAATTATTGATGGAAATTATAGTAGTGGAAACAACAAGATCAAAGATAAATCATCCACACACTTGAGACACAAAATTTTATGTTTTGTAAATTTTCAAATTCAGAAATTTCTGAGGGCAAAATCATTTGTCACAATTTCACCAAATCTGAGCACAATCAGTCCTCCAAAAAACAAAAAATATCAGCAAAATCCTGAGACAAATTCCAATTTTGGAAACCTGTAGATTAAGTCACTTGTACGACCTGTTGATGTCAGTCGTACGTGATGCTATCGTCAGCCTGTATGAACTATCACCTGCCCAGAAATCACACATGTGGCCTGTAGAAACCCTTCACACAAGAGACTATTATGTTATGGTCACATTGTTATTGTACAAACCCACTGTACTCACACATGCATCTTATATGGAATTCTATATGATCTTCCCACACATGTGGACTTCTCTCTCCTCATGTATGGTTGTCTCTTCTCCTTCTATCACATGTGGCCTCTCTTTGCTAGAAAAATAGAAGCCTTCCTTGGCTGATATAGAAACAGAATTTCCAAGAACCCTAGGCCAAATTTTCCCAAAATTGCACAATTTCCCTTGTTGAAATTTCCAAGCTCCTAGCACACGTGCACTCTCACTTATGCTAACTCCATAATGACACAATGATATTTTTCACAATCTCTCCTCTCCTTATATAGGAGTCTAATGAATGAGTTTAGGAACCCCTTATAAACTCAACATTAAATTAGAATATTTTATTCCTCTTTGTGGGTGTGACACCCCAACACAAGCCCATAAATCCAATGAAGCCCTAGCTTCATCCCAAGGGAATTTTCACCGAAATGAAAGAGTAATCTGGTCCCAACAAAGATTCCCACATGCCTGACACCATGGCCACTAGTGGGAATACCTCTCAAAGCTACAAAAGCTTTAACACTCCCTCTCAGCAAGTGAGATATTCCATCCTCCAAAATTTGGATGTACCTCTTTCTCCCATAATGGAAGTAGCTATGTCTCATGCAATGGATCTACTATCACAACTACAATCCAATCCTCCTGACTGGAGGCTCCCTCTGTCACCAAAGAAAATCATGTTTTCCAATCCTCCCGATTGGTTATGTCCTCTGTCATGGAAAAAATACCTTCTAAAAGGCATGGGTACTCCTGGGAAGACATGCAGCTCCTAGAATCCTCCCTCTTATAAGCCTCCTACCTATCCTCCTCAACCCATGACACCTTCTTATCAGTTTTGGAATATGCCTCTCTCCCACCTAAATCTGAGAGGGAACTCCCTCTAAATGGTTGACTATCCCTCTGACCCCACTAAATCCCTCTAAGATTGGGCTCCCTCTTAGTCTACATACTCCCTCTGAAGTCTAACTTCTTCTTAACAATATTGGAAGGATGCTCCTCCCTGACAGATCCTAAGGGTTGACTCCCTCTGAAATATGACTCCCTCTGAGTCAATACAACCTCCGGAGGCACCTGCTCCTTGTCCTTTGTCAGTCTTCTACTACTGGAAATAGCTCCTATAGGTTCTCCCTTCAACCTATAGAGGTTTCTCTCTCTAACTCCAAGAACCATTGTTTATTTGAAGCTAGATCCTAGGCACAAATAACACATGTTCGTCTCGAAAAAATATATGGTATCCCTTCTTCTCAATCTCTGAGACAAATAACACACTCCTCTTGAGTTCTAGCACCCATAACACATTAGCCACCCTCAACATCTCTCCTGACTCCAACTAGAATCGTATTGTCCCAATTCTCTACACTTTATGCTTGGTCCCCATACCAAGATCTACACATATATATGACACAATATTTGTGATACTCTCGAACAAATCTTGTGCACCTGCCATATGGAATGAGGCTCCTCTATACACCAACCAAGCACCATTACATGAGATTGTACTGGAAAGGACAGAAACTAGTAAGAACTCCCTCTGAAGCCTATCTGCAACTCCATTAACCTATGTTGTTGATGTCTGCTCCCTTCTTTCCCCTTTCCTCTACAGTGGACATTGTGAAGCATAATGACCATAATCATGAAAAGAAAATCACTTGACCTTACTCAGGTCCTTCTTCCTCCTAGGCTCTGGAGATGCTTCTCTCTCTAGAGAACCTCCTCTTCAACTCTTCCTAGTACAGGCAGTGAGGGCTTGATTATCATCATTGTTTCTCTTCTGCATGGAATTCTTGGACTCTAACCAAGTCTCGTCTTATATATAATCAGTCCATAGTCTATCAAACCCTTGAAACTACTCACGTGCAAAAATCCCTTGCACAAATGGTTCCCAAGATCCGGGGATACCTCTCAATGCTACATTCACCAACTCATCATCCTCAATTGTTTCATTAATGGCTATAAGTTGGTCGTATATTTGAGTAATCTTCATAAGGTAGCTCAAAAATGTGTCCTCACTGGACATATTAACAACTTAAATTCGGTGCTTCATGTGTAAATTCCTTCCTAAAATATCAATTTGGTACAGACCCACCAAAGCATCACACATTTCCTTGGCATACTTCTTCTTAGCAATGTGAGGAATCATGTGATCCTTCACGGATTCTAGCAACACTTGCTTGGCCATCACTTCCTTCTTATGAGCTACCAATTACATCAGATTAATGAGACTTGGAACCACACCCTCAACATACTCTTTGAGGGCATTCTCTTCCAATAGAAGAAGAACCCTATCCTTCCAAGCTCAGAAGTTATTTTCCCCTTCCAACCCTCTCCTCAATCTTCAAAGTGTTCACCATTTTGACCTACCCAGAACAAAACAAAAAAAATTCTACGACAATCATGTTGTGTCTCCAATCTATAGTAGCATAAGTGTCTCAAGAGATGACTCCCTCTCTTCCTTCAAAGCCTCAACTATGATGTCATGTGAATTTTTCATATGCAATTCTATGCAACTAATTTCAGATATGAAAACTACTTCCAAGTGACGAAACAATAAACCCTAGTTGTTATCAATGAACAATTTTACATTGAAATTATTGACAGAAATTACAGCAGTGGAAACAACAAGATCAAAGATGAATCATCCACACACTTGAGACACAAAATTTTATGTTCTATAAAGTGTCAATTTCAGAAATTTCGGAGGGAAAAATCAGCCCTCCCAACTGTCACAATTTCACCAAATTCGAGGACAAATTAGTCCTCCCAAAAATAGGAAAATTAGAAAACCAACCTTAGCAAAATCCCGGGACAAGTTCCAATGTTGAAAACCTGCTAACGTCGCGTGTACAACCTGCTAATGTTAGTCTGTACAGAGTGTCACCTGCCCATAAATCCCATGTGCGACTTGCAGAAACCCTTCACATGTGTGGTTTTTTTTTCTGGTCAAACATGTGACTATACAGACTTGTCTATACCACACATGTGACTATACAAACCAGTTCGTACCACACGTGTGATTGTATGGGCATCTTGTATTTGCATGTGTGGCATGTACAGACTATTGTATGATCTTCCCACATGTGCAACATTCTCTCTCCTCCTGTACAAATGTTTCTTCTCCTTCTCTCACACGTCTGGCCTCACATATGTGGCCTCTCTTGGCTGGAAAAACATAATCCTTCCTTGGCTAAGATAGAAAGAGAATTTCCAAGAACCCCAGGCCATATTTTCCCAAACTTGCAGAATTTCCCTTATTGAAATTTCCAACCTCCTAGCACAAGTGCACTCTCACTTATGCCAACTCCATAATGACACAATGAGATTTGTCACAATATCTTCTCTCCTTATAGAGGAGTCTAATGAGTGAGTTTAGGAACCCCTTTTAAATTCAACATTAAATTAGAATATTTTATTCCTCTTTGTGGGTGTGACACCCCAACACAAGCCAACAAAGCCCATCATCAATCCCATGAATCCCTACCTTCATCCCTAGGGCGTTTCACCGAAACAAAAGATTAATATTGTGCCAACAAATCTTCCCACATGCCTGACACCATGGCCCCTAGTAGGAATACCTACCGAAGCTACAAAAGCTTCAACCCTAACTAAGGAATTCTGTATTATTCATTTTTTATGATATTATTATCTACATTAAGACATGGAAAGAACATCTTAAGTATTTGGAGCAAGTACTTTCTCTCCTAGAAGAAAAACAATTTTATGCAAAAATATCAAAATGTACTTTTGGTAAGGAAGAAGTAGAATACCTCGGCCATGTTATATCCAAGGAAGGAGTCAAGGAGGATCCCAGTAAAATCAAAGAAATCGGGGAATGGCCAAAACCAAATAACATATCAAAACTAAGCGGATTCCTAGGATTAACAGGTTATTACCAAAGGTTCATCAATAACTACACTCATTTGACAACACCACTATGAAATATACTAAAGAAAAATTATTTCCAATGGAATAACAAGGTGGAAGAATGTTTAGAGACATTGAAAAGGTTTTTTTCATCCACACTTGTGTTAGCAACCCCAGATTTTACAAAACCCTTTTCGGTAGAGTGTGATGCTTCAGGTTTTGGAAAACGCACAATGTTAATGCATAACAACCATCTGATAGATTTTAAGAGCCAAAATCTCAACAAAAGGGAAAGCTTAAAATATTCCTATGATAAAGAGATGCTTGCCAATATACATGCGTTAGCTAAGTGGTGACAGTATCTCTCACGAAGTAAATTCTCGATACGTATGGATCACAATAGTCTTCAATACCTATTACAACAAAAAACATTGTCCACCAAACAACAAAAGTGGATGGAAAAATTTTCCACCTTTGATATGGAAATATTACATGAAAAGGGGAAGGACAATGTAGTTTTTGATGCACTATCATGAAAAATATGGCGATGTAATAGCATATGCAACAATAGTGGTGATTCATAATTGGTTAGATGAAATCCGATTTAAATATGCCAAAGAGCCTGAATCTTATTCAATGATCAACAATTTGGGCCAAAACCCAAAACTTGAATGGAGAAATGAAAACTTATGGTGTAAGGACAAAATCTATCTAATTCCATATTTGAAGTTTAAAATGAAATTCTTAATGGATTTGCATAGCTCCCTAGCAACATGACATGTAGGATTTTTTAAAACCTACTATAATGCATGAAAATAATTTTATTGGAATGGGATAAATAAGGATATTTAAAATTTTGTTGTTGATTGTGACACATGTCAAAGAAATAAAAATGAAAATGTTATGACTCCGAGGTTAATTCATCCTATACACATTCCTAACCAAAAATGGGAAGAAATCTTGATGGAATTCATTAGATAAGATAAGATAATTTTATTAATGTTCAACAAATTACCACAAAAATAGGTAAATGGGACTAAAGGATACATCCAGTGTGAGTACAATGTAGGGGTGCAAAAGCAACTCCCATATAAAGAGAAATATATAGGAAAGAAAACAAAACATACAATCTAGGTAAATATCCAACTAGGATAAGCCCTAGGCCTAGCTAAAGCCAAAATAAAGTGTATAAAACATTGTCATAAGTGCAGTGATACAAAGTGAGAGTGTACATTGTGGGAGTTGGACGACTAAATACAAGTTGAGGGAGAAATGTCTAAAAAATGAATCCAATGAGATCAATATTGTAACAGGTCGCAAATGAAGAAATGCAATATTAAGAAATATATATGGTAACAGGTTGGAAATGAAGAAATGCAATATGACATAGGATTGGAATTTATTGGTAGGACTATAGACAATTCTATTAGTAACCTTTTATGTAATTTTATGGAATATTCTCATAATAACCATCAACATGAATGTAATCTTTGTTGTTTCATGATTCCTACACAAATGGAACTATAGTTTTATCCACATATGCTTTAAACATTTCAATGCCTTAACTTTTATTGATGTGCTAGTGTTCTAAGGTTGACTTGGTGGGATTATTTTCCAGGTTACCATGATACAGTTATGGCAATTTGGTGCAAGTACATATTGATATGAATAAAACAGTTTTCAAAAAATCTTAGTTAGGATATGTTTGTGATATGAAAAATACGAAATAATATTGAAAGATGTAAATGTCTAAGCAAAAACCTTAAAAATAAGCAAGGATAAAAAATAGGATTGATTATCTTACAAATTAGCTCTCAACAGCCTAAATTGCATTAACATTAGAATGTCATACATACAAAATGGGTGGCTATCACTGTGAAGACTCCAAGAGTAAAATGGAATCTATAGTACACAAATGATAGAACTAGAAAATGATATCATTTATCAAAAATAATTCATTAGCAACATCATCTCTCTCCCTTATATATGTCTTATTAAGTTATTTAAAATTAGGGTTTTTTTCTAAGTTTATGTTTATTTAATGCTTCTTTTATAGTTTATTTTCCCTTTCATTTCTTAACCACTTCCATCTAAATTCTCATCCCAAATTTATCCGGAATGTATCTGACCCATATATGTCCTGGATCTTAATTGGAGCCATATCACATAAGATCCTAGGAGGGGGAGATATATGTCCTGGATCTTAATTGGAGCCATATCACATAAGATCCTAGGAGGGGGAGAACGGATCCTGTAACATGGTATTTTTTTGTGTGCTTATTCAAGGTCATGGTATAGAACGTCTCCTTTATTATTTGTTCCATGATATTTCATGTTTTCTATGACATTAACCTAATGTCTGAATTGTTTCCAATTGAAATGTATCTCATGTTTATGACATATTATACAGGTTAGTTACCATATATCTAGTGAGTCGGGTTTTGGCATTAACATTTTCAGTTTGTCTTTATGCTTTAGAATTTTCATCTTAAAAACTATTGTATATGTCACGAGAATTGCGACTCAACTCACTGAATCACGATTTTGACTCAGATTGGGACATAAAAGAGTTTTTTCGACTTGGTATGAGTCACACTCGGGGTTGTGTCAACACAAGTTTGACTCACAAATTAGACTTTGCTTGCCGATTTTTTCCCAATTTTTTGCCAATCTGAATTTTTGTACTCTTGTATTTATGTATGTGTATTTGTTTATGTTTTTGTACTTGCCAAGTTTTCCCTAAGTTTTATTGAGTTTTTCCCAATCTGAGTCAAACTCTTATCTCTTCTGCCTCACCAAATTTTTCCGGATCCAAGTACAGTAACTTTATATTTTGTACAATTCACATCATGCATCCAAATAATAGGAATAAGAGAGTACCAAATGCAGGTATTGTCATGTTCCTTTTTCTTTGTTTCTTTTTTTTATTTGTCCTATATGGCAATGGAAATACACTCAACACTCATAAAAAATGGGCAAGAGGTACCCGTATCGGGTGAAACAAACCATTTAGGTCAAGTGAAAATGTCCTCTTCAAGTAAAGCAGGGAAGTGGGTTTGGGTCAATGCCAAACAGTTTTGGGGTATTTTAAAACACAGAGCTACTCGTCTAAAATGGGAACAAACAAGGAAAAAAAGGGCCCTCCATAATAAAATTTCAAACAAGCCTCCTTTGCAAAGTTGTAATAGCAACAAAACTAAAGACAACGATGATTATGCATTGTACGGTCCCACATACACACCTATCACATGGTCATCTGACCTGTATGTGCAAGAGTTACTAAATGCCAAGAGGATATTGGAGGTTTTGGAAGTCAAAGGGCATGCGAGAGACCTTCAAATCCAGCTATTGACGGTAGAAAATCGGGACTTAACAAAAAACAATAAAGTTTTAAAAGAGAGAGTGTCCATGTTGCAAGAAACCCTTTTGGAAGCAAAGGCTGAATGGAAAGGCTTGAAGGATGTTAGGCAAATTAGGGAAGATTCTGTGGTGGAAATTAGAGAGGTGATGAACTCTAAAACACCCAAAGCTTAAGGGAAAATAGGTGAACAAGCACACATCTATGGAGTGAAAGCAAGGGATGAAGAGAAAAGAGATTTTACAAAAAATTCCAAGACTTGGGCACAAGTCATTAGAAATTTTGCTCACATGGAAAAAGAAACACACAGCCAAGGGGATGACATGCAAATTAGAGAAAACAAGGAAATACAAGATAGAGTAGAAAACATAATTATCAAAGGTGTGAGAGAGTATGGAAACAATGAACGTACTCTTGATCTTACAAGTGAATTTTTGAAGGACAAGTTTCTTTAGAAAGGCCGAATTTTCCAAGAATGGAGGGTGGGTAAGCCTAGTGGTGAGAGAGCTAGGCCCATAAAAGTCATCATGTCGAGAATACGTGACAAGCAAATTCTCCTAGGAAAGAAGCAACTCTTGAGAGGCTCTCGTTTTTTTCTAGATGAAGTTTTAACTATTAGACAGTAAGAAGAAAGAAGGGAAGAGTTGTTAAAGGTTAGAGAAGCAAGGGATGAGGGAAAAAGGGCATGGTTGTTCAAAGGAAAAGTTGTTATTGCCTTTTTCATTCCTCATTCTAAAACATGACAGCAAGTTGGTAGCCAAGAAGAGACCACAATTTCACTAGCAGGAAAATATGCAACAAGGCCAGTTTGGATAAATAGGAGTGAAGACTCAACTTTGAGTCTTGTAGACCAAAACAAATAGCAATCAAATTATTCCCAGGTTTCCTTAAGTTTAGCTTGTTGTAATTGCAGAGGTTATCCTTGGAGGCAGGTACTTGGGTTAGGACCTATCACGGAAAATAGGGACATAATTTGTCTATTGGAAACACATGAGCATGAAGGGTGAAAGACACCTATGTTTGAAGAGTATGTGAAGATGGAAATGTAGAACAAAGCAACTGAGAATGGTAAATGACATGGGGGAATCATGGTCTTAGTGAAGAAAAAAAAAGTTCGTCTCATTCAGTTAGAAAGAGAAGACTCAAATAAACAATTCATTTGGTTTAAAATATCAGAAAATGGTAACATCATCAAGATTGTAGCATGTTATTTTGCTCCACAAGTTTCAAAAAATTACAAAAGTAGGGGGCTTGATCACAAAGACCCCTTTGCATCCTTAAAATACAATATTGCAGCGTACTCTCAACTAAGCGAAGTTCTTATAGTGGGTGATTTCAATGCTAGGACAACATGTGAACAAGCTAGTATTCTTCGTTGTAAGGAAGACTGCAACCCCATTTGGCTTACAGAAGAAAGAAATCATTAGTGGACAAGAGTTTCAGAGGACAACAAAATATCCAACTTTTGGGGGGAACAACTGCTTACTTTATGTGGGGCATTTGACTTAGTCATTTGTAATGGGGTGGCTAGATGGGTGAATTTTGGCAATTTCACCTGCAATACCTACAATGGAGGAAGTGTAGTAGACTATGCAATTTGCTCAAATGGCTTGTGTGAGAAAATGGAGGAAGTTTTGATTGGTGAACAACTTTAGGAGTTGTAATCTTATCATAAACCGATCTATTTAAATCTAACTTGGGCTGAACAACAACAACATGGGACAAAAAATTAGCACATCCGACAACCTCCTTCAAAGGGTAGAATTCTATTGACTCAAAAAAATTGTAACACCTTCAAGATAGCACTAAAGAAGTTGTTTAACAAGGAGAAAATTTCATCCCATGGCCTTCATAGCCATGATTTAACAAATTTAATCCAAAGCACACTTACAGAATGCAAAAGAGAAAAAAATAGGAAATCTGAAACAAATTGTTTTTCAGTTAATGTTTGGTTTGATGAGGAATGAAAAACAAGAGGGAAAACTTTGAAAGAGACAATACATAAGGAAATAAGCATAAAATCTTACAAGAAAATTGTAAGAAAGAAGAAATCTGATTTCATGATCTCAAGGAGGGAGGAATTAATCTTCTTGGGGAAAAATAACCCCAAGTTATTTTGGAAGGAGCTTCAAACGAGTAAGAAACAAATGAAAAATAATATCACAGCCTATCAATGGTTCGAGTATGCAAAGCAACGTTATGAGAAAGATCCTAATGTGGACCCCCCCCCCCTCCCCTCCCTTGGTCAACACTACTACTAAGCTCTTCATCGTGCAAGAAATTGAGGTGGGTATCAAAAAGTTCGGTGTTGGAAAAGAAAAAGATTTAGTTGAACTACAGGCATAATATCTAAAGTGGGGTTCAAAAACTCTTGCACTTCACATTATGAAAAATTTCAACAACATCATTCAGCAGGGATTTCCTATAGATTGGACAACGAGCCTAGCAATACCACTTTTCAAGAGTGGGGATGTCAACAATCCCTCCAACTATAGGACCATAATGGTAAACCTCTTGTTTGCGAAGTTATTTGGAAGTATGCTAGAAAATAGAATCAGAAAGTGGGCAAAAGAAGGAGATAAGTGTGCTAAAGGGAAAGCATGTTTCAGACCTAAACACTCAATGATTGATCACGGTATAACTCTAAGGCACATCACTGAAAAAGTGTGGGAGAAAAAAGAGGAAGCCTTTTGTTGCTTTGTCAATTTCAAAAAAGATTTTGACACGGTCCCTAGAGATAAGATTTGGCAAAGAATGGAGGAACTTGGGGTTCCTATACATCGTAGAGCATCCATCCATAGGCTATATGAGGAGGTTAAAGTCAAAATCAGAACGTCAGCTGGTATCTCTGAAAGTTTTAGGAGTGATATTGGGGTCAAACAAGGGTGCCCATTGTCCCCTACCCTCTTTGGCTTATATATTGACAAACTTGAAGAGTGGTTAAACTCACAGGAGGGTGATGGTGCTCTTTTGGGTGATTTTGTAATAAGGCTTCTTTTGTATGCATATGAACTTATTCTGATTGCTAAATCTTCTCTTGGGTTGCAAGAACACTTAATTTCCCTTGAGCTCTTTTGAAGTACAGTGGCAATGCAAGTCAATACTAGCAAGACGAAAGTGGTAATTTTTTCTAGCAAAAGAAAACATAAGCAACATAAGTTCTACTTTGAAGGAAACACTCTTGAAGAAGTGGCAGATTACAAATACCTCAGAATTGAATTCAACAAAAATCTAAGTTGGGAAGGTTGCAGAAAGAAAATAACTTTGGGAGGTTGGAAAGCGTTCTATGCTTTTCAACATAGATGCAGAGAAGCAGAGCTATGGGATTGGAAGACTATGCAAACTCTCTTTGGGATTTTAGTGATCCCAATGGTTCTATATGGTTGTGAAGTGTGGGCCAACAACACATTTGACTTACAGTGGAAACAAATTAAGAAGATTAAAAAATGCTTGATCACAAACAAGTTTAAAATTAAAAGTTCAATCCCTTATGATATCATGCTGAGTGAAATGGGGGTTTCTCCTATTGAACAAATTGCTTTGGTGCGTCTCATAAGATATCTAAAAAAAATTGAGCAAATGGAAGACATTCAGTGGCCTAAGGTCGTATTCAATGACATATTGTGCAAAAGGAAGAAGACGTGGATGAGACAAAATATTAAATGGCTTAGTAAATGGTATATCCACTTGAACAAGTTCCCTAGGAACAGTAAAGAGATAAAGGATTTTGTTATTGATAGGTTCCACAAGCGAATTTGGGATAAAGGGCTCGAGAGAAAGAAAGAGTACTATATTGAAAAGTTTAACCCCACATACAATCCTCATCAAAAAGCGTACATCGGGGCCAATATATCTTGGAGAGCCAAAATGCTTATTTCCCAATTAAGAACCAATTCCCATCAACATTGTTGTGAAACTGGGCACTGGAAAAGACCAAAAGAAGATTGGGAAGAAAGGGTGTGTGTGTTCTACACCTCCAGAAAAGTGGAAACAGAAAAGCATTTCTTTTTAGAGTGTGAAGCTTTCAAAGATAGCAAGGACAACTATATAATTATCTTGACAGCTAGCTCTTGGAATAACTTATTCAGCGAGGGGACAGTGGAGAAATTAGGGGAGCTCATCATCAAGTTGAACAGGAAAAAGGTTGAATTGTTGAAATCAGTGTGTGAGACGATTTGTCCCATAGGCTATTGTTAGCCTCATGGATGTTAAAATTACTTCTTCTTCTTCTTCCAATGTGTATTTCCCTGTTATACCTTTTGTATATATAATTGCACCCCTATTTGGTTGTTATTAAGTTCCCTGTAAGATACAAATTATTTGGATGTGAACTTAAAGTACCCTAAAGAATATAACCCTGTTTTTGAAAATGACAATAAAGTAATTTGTGTTTGTTGAACTAAATCATAGGTATTTACATCCTAAATGGAGTTTTCCAACTAATATTCTTCCTACAAAAATTTTCTTTGTCGTTCATCTTTCTTCGATTGTCCCCATATGCTTAATATTTTTTCATTTGAATATGTATGATGCAAAGCATTGCCAAAACATGTTTACAAACTTCATATTTATAGATTCAAATGTTGTTTGAGAAATGGAATGTGTCTATCTTTTATGGCATCGGTTTTGAATGTTACATAATTATTTTCTAATCTTTTGACAAACTATTCTTAAGTTGTAAACTATATATAACTATCCTTGGATGAATTAAATTAAGTGAATGGAATTACTAAAAGAAATATCTTGTAGTGCATGCAAGTTGAATGGAATAATTATGGAAGTAACAATGAATGACAATTCAATTGTTGTGCCTTTTGTTTCTATTGGTTCTTCTACATGAAGGTGGAACACTTCTAGTATGTGTCAATTATTCCCATGTATGAATGATCCTACTTGGTCATGGACCCATGATTTAAGAAGAGTATTAGTTTATTTGGTGGCATCAATATCCAACATCTTGAAGTAGTTCTCCTCTTCCAATAATGTTCAAGCAATGCCATCATAAATGATAACTAGTCTTTGTTTTATTTTCATTATTTTGTCAATCGTATTTCCTAATTTATTTTTATATTCTAGATGGAATGCGCCATTTGTCCCAAGGCTATTAAGTTAAAATTATAGCATTAAACATTGTACTAACTTTTTTAAACTCAATTATGTAGCTGTGTATTTGGGATCACCATGTATCTGATAATATTTTATCCAATAATCACATCTTTCCAGGTAGGGTTGTTATCTTCATAGAAATCGAATGAATAACCAATAGATATGGTGGTATCAATCAATAATTATTGTGTTATTGTAATTTTAGTCCTTGGGAAATCAAGCCTAAAAATTGTATTTAACGAAACAGTGAAAGACCTTGGAAGATAAATACAAAGGTGATGTCGGGGAAGCCTTGCCCCATCAAATTATAAATTTTATGGCAAGTTAAGAAATATGAATTCTTTCAATCTATATTACTTAAATGTACATCATATGAGTAAGAAGCTTCAAAACATGCATTTGTTACAAAAAATGAGCATATATGTGTTGTTTTATTCATCTCTTTTGTATTGTAGTATTTGTTGTATTAATGGAACTCATTACCACCCAAACGCTCACTTCTTGTGATAAAGTCCTAAAGTGCAAGTATAGCTTCAAGAAACTAAGAGGGGATAACCATTGTCACCATAGTAGCTCTCTCTCTCACTTTAGGCCAACTCTCATCTTGCACAAGGGGGGTATTCCTGATATAGGATCGTTAAATATTATGCAATTTGGGCTCAAGGTGAAATGGAGAAATAAGTTTAGCAAAATAAAAATAGTAGAATAGATTTTGTAAATAGGATGATGGGTGAATCAAGACCCTTCATTTTGGAGGGAATACAAACTCCTCCTTTTTGGCTTTGGTTCATGTCATTGCGCAGGTTGTAGGTTGGGAAAATCCCAACCCAAACCACAATATGGTGACAACTAGGAGAATACCTACCCACTGTCACCTCAAACAGGTATTCCTGTCACTTTAGAGGTGAAGTGATCACCTCAAGGGGGGAATCTCGGGTGACCCTAGGGGGAAATGAGATGGAAAATGATACTTATGAATGTATTCCCCTATAATTCAAGTTTATAAATGGAAATTATGTTGGAAATGAGTCTTGGTAGAGGTCAATGGTTTCCAATAAGTTTGAGTACCTATGGATGATGATGGTACCTGCCTGAGACACAAGAAACACCAAGTATACAAGCTATATGTTAAGTGGACAAGCAATTTAATATTTTTTTCCCTATTTTCAGCAGTCAACAAATATATATATATATATATATATATATATATATATATATATATATATATATCAGCAAAGAAATGTTTATTATATTTTCTAAACAAGATGCTAAAAGTCTAACAAATGATGCAAGAGATAAGATAGTGAACACGAGTACAACTCAAGTAATAAAGCATAGAATTTAGCATCAATGTAAGGCTATTATAGAAAATTATTGAAAAAATATATTTGAATACTTATGGATGTAGAAAAAAAAAATTACAAAAGAAAAATTAGCCACCAAAACTTGCAAAGAATTCACCCAAAAGATGTGTTAGGACTAGTAGATTATGTTGGAAAACTCTTAGCAAATGTTGACGGTTGATAAAAGAGTAAAATCAAAAGTTACGAAGTGTTTTGTTGCAGACATAATGGCTTTATATTTAATTTAAAACATAAATAAGAGTTACTTAGCCAAATATCACGCCCTAGGGGCATAAGCAAGCCAATAGCGTATAGAATTGATTGCACTTTGAACAACTTGAAAATCTCGTAAAATCATGTTACCCAATGCAAGTAATTTTATTTCTCCAATGAAAACTTCAGATTAGTTCCTTCAAAATATTGGGTAAAAGGAGTCTTGGATTGTAATAATTATATCCACAATATCTCTAGGGATGTAAACCCTCTTACTCCCTATGGCATGCAAATCAAACTTAGGTAAATATAAGAGCGTGTACACCCTTGTACTCCTCCTAGAAACCTTGCAATAAATGACTTGTCAAGTAGAAAATGAGATGAAGCTTAATGGAGGGTGTATGTACTTATACTCCTCCTATGGTTTCAAACAATAACAATTATGAAACAAGCAAGAAGAACTAACAATTGTAGATTTTCCTTACCAATTTCAAAAGAGATGCAAGATAAAACCCTAGTTCACCAAGAAAATACCATTCATAAGAAAGAGAGAAGACCTCCAAGAGGTACGCACCACCTTAGCTACACAAATCACCAAGAAAATTCACCATAATAAATTTTCACAAGAGAGAGATCAAATTTCCCAAAGAGGGTGCAAATTTCAGCCAAGTAGTCTTCTCACAATGGGAGAGCTATGATCAAATAAGATAAAAATGATCTATATTTATAAAAAAAACCTTTAATAAGAATTTTTCCACAAAACCTAGGGTAAACCACAAAGTAAGGGGACAAAAACCCTTACTTTTCCCCTTTACAATTTACAATTTGATTTTGCACAATAAAAAACCTAGAACAAGCATGACGTCACCCCTTTAGGGAAATGTTTTGGCATCTTTGGCAAGTCATTGATGTTGGGGATGATTGAGCCTCCAAAGGCATTATTCCAAGGCACTGGGGCCCTCTCCACCAAGTCAAGGCGTTATTCCTCATCAAATTATGCCATGTGTCCTCATCACCACTAAACCCTAACCCATGCATGACATCAAACCCTCAAAATGTGATGTTTGGCCTCCAAAAAAAAAAGGTGGGCTAGTAGGGGAATGGGTGAGGTCCTCCAAGGAATATATCAAGCCTCCAAAGGTTGCCTCACCATATGGAGTGTGGGACATGGTATCCAATTAGTGGGCTTCAAGCCCCAAGGAATCCCAAGCTAGTCTTGTTCTTCCAAATATGTCCACCAAACAAGGTTTTGCAAAGACAATGAATACACCCTCCAAGGATCTCAAGTCAAATGCATCATGATGAGTAAATCAATTCAATAAATTATCCACCGAATCATTTGCATCAAAAAACACCTCATCAAAATAAACAAGCCCTCAAAGACCCTATGCAATTTGCCAAGTTTGGGTATGGGACAAGGTGACCTATTGGGTGAATTGTCCCCTAGGTCAAGAAGTGTTTACTGAGTGGAACCCCTTTCTAAGACATGTGGAAAAGATGATATGGATGAGGGAAACACTCTTGGGAATGGGGTTTATGACATACAAGGGATCTTAGTGTCTCATTTATGGGTTCCTTTGTAGAGGGTGTGTTGCACCTTCATTTTCAATGCATCCTTTTTCCAAACCCATTTATTATCATTAGTTAATTAGAGTCCAAACATTGGGTACTCCCTAAGAGTGAATCGATTAGCTTGGGGGGTAGTACCATATTTTCACTTGAAGGGAGAAGAACACATAGTGTCATGGGGGTATAGTCTATCTTGTAACACACTTTTTGTAAATCCCTCAATCAAGTGGGATATTTATATTATGTGTTTGTTATTGCACGTCTTTGATTTTTTAGGAGAAGCATTTCATTTCTCTCAAGACTTCTTTGGGCGAGCATATGGAAGGTTCATGATTAGGCTTTTATATTTTTCCATCTATCTTCCCTCTAGTCCTTCAACCCCTTCTTCCCATGAAATGAGAGACAACCCCTTCTTGGGTCAGTACACCCGAAAACCCAAAAGATAAGGAGATGGGGGGATGAAGTGTGGAAAGTGACAAGTATGGTCAGGAATGGAACAATGAGTCATCAAGGGGGCATCCCAGTATCAAACCAAGCCCTAAGTGTGACGACTTATTAGGGAACAATGTCAACCACTAAGGTGAAACATGGCAAAGAGCATAATTTCCAAGAAGACGTTACATAATCAAAATTCATTTTAAATGTAACAAACCCAAATGCCTCAAATATTGAAATGACACTCACCATAATACTTGGCTTGTACCTCATGGAGCATGATACAATGTCTTCTAGAAGCAAGTTGGTGTGGTGGATACCCTCATGATGAATATGGAATTGTGGTGGTGAAGTGGGATTCTATCTGTGCAAGTGGATAGTGTTGGTCAAGATGTCTCTCAGTACTCCATGTCTGCAACTTGAGGTCCTCAAGACATCATCTCCTTAGTTATCCCTAGGAGTTTGGGATAATATATGGCTCCTACTTGGGGACATGTACTCATCATAGAGTGCATGAGAACCACAACATATCCTGGTGGACCTGTGTCTACACTGAAACATAAAACTACAAAATACAAGGTGATTCTATCACCCTTCATCCATATATATCAAAACCAAAAATGAAAATTAATCTATAAAAGAAAGTTTTGCATTTTTTCAAAAATTTCTAAACTAAACATGCAATATGATGAATTCAATATGCAAGTAGAACAAAATGAAATATGAAATGCATCTAAACTACCATGAACAATCAATATGCAATAAAATCAAGATGAACTACCTACTTACCCGAGGGCCTAGCTCTGAAGAAGTCAAGTGCCCTGAATGTAGGGTCGGAGAAGAGACCCATCCACTGGTAATGGCATATTTCTCTCGTTCAAGGATTTCAAGTAATACTTCTCTTTTTTGGACTTATTCTTAATTATGTAAGGACCAAGCCAAATGCCATCATCCTTCTAGTCATATTTAGGATTTCCCTTCTTCTTATCCCACGTGAATGCAATACTTCCTTCACTATAGTTTATGTATGGTATATTCTCGATGTAAGGATAGGAAGGAGGTCTTGTGTTGACTGCCTTTCTAATGGATTCTTCGCATTCTTCGTTATTTTTATCTTCTTTCTTCAATATCTGGATGGACCCTAGTTATTTTCCATGGAACTTCACAATATTTTCTTTGTATTCATCTGTCCTTGGGAGTAGTGTATCTATCCATTCCTCTTGTATGAAAGGTAAGTCTCATGGATCATACTCAATGGTGTCTAGAACCTCATCAAAATCACACTCACTTGTGTAATCAGGATCGTTGGGGTCCATCACATGCTTTTCATCCCGCTCTCGACTATATAATATCTCAAAGGTTACATCCCCCATGGGAATGTGTGCATAGGTATTATCCATGATAATAAAAAATCCAATCACAACAGACCAACTCCTTGATAAGAGCATCCCCCAAGTGTCTGAAACATCAATCATTACAATGTTCATAAGGAGGATGATATGCGTAAAATCAATTAGGAAGACTTCAACATTCTCACACAGTCCATAAACTTTAACGCTCTTAGAATTAATTCCACACACATTTCCATATGTTCATGTCATATTTAAGCCAAGTTGTTACATCACCTTCAAAGACATGACATTTGTTGAGGCCCTGGAATCCATCATACAATTGTTTAGGTGGAGGCCATTCATGCCTAAGGAAATATAGAAAGGAGGGTTGTTGGCCCTTTGTCTATCAATATACATGGTGTTAAAAATGATTGGAGGGTCCTCCTTCTCAGTTGGTACCTATGATAACTTCAATATTTCCCTCCTCACAGAAGGAATTTTTCACCTTTCTGTTACAAGAACCATCATATTCAACTTCCCAAACATGGTTGCAATGTCTATGTTCAATTGAATCTCATCTTTTGTTGCAGTTGGATTTGGAAGAAACTCATGTACTGGAGGTGGAAGTGGTGGGACCACCTTCTTTGTAGATAGAGGAAGAGTGGTTTCTTCTGGCTGAGGGGGAGCGAAAGGTTGTGGCAGAGGAACTAAAGCTTTATTTCTTCTAGTGTATGTCAAAAATTCCCTCTTCCTCAATTCCTTTCTTTGATCATTTTTCCATTGATTTAACACTCATATTCTTCCCTCTCTTTCCCCCTATCTTTTGGCCTCATAAATATGTTCCTATGTGAACTCTTCCTCTTGGAAGTTACATATCATATCCATGAAGTTCATATTGTCATGAGAGTATTCATCTTTTCGGGGAAATTCATCTTCTCTGTGAGGTTCCTAACATGGAGAACACCAAAGTGTCTATTATGTGTTGACCATTACAACTGGGTTCAATGTTCCGGGGGCCTTTGCCTCTTGTTGAGGCCTTGGTTTCCAAATTGTGGCATCTCTCTATTGTCTAGAAAACTGAGTTCTGGAGGAATATTGATTCCTTTCCATAGTGGTTAATCAGCCCATGATTTTATTATGAGCTTGGACAAACTGAGTACTCATTTGATCTATATTCTGAGTTAAGATGTAATTGGATCATGAGAATTTCTATTGGAAGCCTTTGTCTTTGTCTATGCCTTGGCACGAGGATAATGAAAAGGATCAAACTTCAATTCAAGGAGGTTCTCTTCGATTTCTGCAATGTACTCTTTGATGTGTGCCAAGGTGGTGGGCTTCTTTTCCTTCATAATGAAACATAACTTCTCATCGAATGCATTCATGTAAAGGAGATGAACAACTGCAACTGTAGGTTGCATATCTGTTGGGATTTGATTGTACAATCTGTCAAACCTGTTTTCAAATTCACTTACTATTTCATTCTCATTTTTCTTTATCTGATTGAACTTTGCTACAATCATTATGTTGTCTTTCTTCGTTGTCCATCTTCTCTTGAATAACTTGGAAAAATATTCATAAGATGTGATGTGATTGTTAGGTAATCCTCTGAACCACCTATGAGCATCTTCGGTAAATGATGAGGCTAGAATCTTCATTGTCACATCCTCATGTTCCACTTCTACATTTTCCATGTCTTGTCCCATGGCATAGAGATGATCATCAACAGTGACCACATTATTTCCTGGAAACTTTGGAAACCATTTATGAGACTCTTTTGGCATGGTATTGGGATATCTGAGAGTGGTGGACATGTTCAAGGTATTGTAGAGATATTTTTCCCAAGGGTGAGCCATTGGAGCAAGGGGAAGAGTACCTTGGAAAACAATTTTGACAACGGGAGACTTGAGAGGAGGCCTTCTTCAGTACACCTTAGAAGGTTTGAATCTCCCCGAGGGAAAATTATTAAGGGAAGATGGATTCTGGGAATGTCGAGTCACCAGATGAGCTTCAAGAAGAGATCATCAAAGGTGGAAGGGGAACATCCTTCAAGTGGAGTCACCAGGAAATATAGGGGTAAATTATTTGGGATGGAAGCTTGCCAAAGTGTCGTTAGGGCACGGAAGAGGATTCAAAATCCTCCCCGACAACAGCGCCAAAGTGTTATCACACAAGTTGTAGGTTGGGAAAATTCTGACCCAAACCATAAGATGATGACAACTAGGAGAATACCTACCTAATGTCACCTTAGATAGGTATTATCATCACTTTAGAGGTGAAGTGATCACCTCAAGGGGGGAATCACGGGTGACCCTAGGGAGAAATGAGATGGAAAATGGTATTTATGAATGTATTCCCCTACAGGTCAAGTTTCTAAATGTAAAGTATCTTGGAAATGATTCTCGGTAGAGGTCAATGGTTTACAATAAGTTTGAGTACCTACAGATGATGATGGTACCTTCCTAAGACACAAGAAACATCAAGTATGCAAGTTGTATGTTAAGTGGACATGAAATTTAAGCTTGTTTTCCCTATTTGCAGCAATAAAAAATATATATATATCAGCAAAGAAATGTTATTAGAGTTTCTAAACAATATGCTAAAATTCTAACAAATGATGCAAGAGATAAGCTAGTGAACACAAGTACAACTCAAGTAATAAAGAATAGACTTTAGCATTAATGTAAAGTTGTTATAGACAAGTATTGCAAAGATATATTTGCAGCCTTCTTGCTGTATCAAACAATTAGTTACAGCAGAAAAATCAGCCACCAAAACTTGCAAAGAATCCACCCAAAAGATGCGCTAGGACTAGTAGATTATGCTAGCAAACTCTTAGCAAATTATGACAGTTGATAAGAGAGTAAAATAAAAAGTTATGAAGTGTTTTTATCCAGCCCTAATGGATGTAGATTTAATTTAAAACAGAAATAAGAGTAACTAGGCCAAATATGATTCCTTAGGGGCATAAGAAAGATAATAGCATATAGAATTGATTTCACTTTGAACAACTTGAAAATATCGTAAAATCATGTTACCCAATGCAAGTAATTTTATTTCTCCAATGAAAACTTTAGATTAGTGCCTCCAAAATATTGGGTAAATGGATTCTTGGATTGTAAGAGTTAGATGAAAAACATCTCTAGGGGTGTAAACCCTCTTACTCCCTAGGGCATGCAAATCAAACTTAGCTAAATCTAAGAGGGTGTACACCCGTGTACTCCTCCTATAAAACTTGCAATAAATGACTTGTCAACTAGAAAATGAGATGAATCTTAATGGAGGGTGTATGTAATTATACTCCTCCTAGAGTTTCAACCAATAACAATTACAAAACAAGCAAGAAGAACTAACAATTGCATATTTTCCTTACCAATTTCAAAAGAGATGCAAGATAAAACCCTAGTTCACCAAGAAAAGACCATTCATAAGCAAGAAAGAATACCTCCAAGAGGTGCACACCACCTTAGCTCCACAAATCACCAAGATAAATCACCATAAGATATTTTCACAAGAGAGAGATAGAGATCAAATTTCCCAAAGAGGGAGCAAATTTCAGCCAAGTAGTCTTCTCATAATGGGAGAGATATGATCAAATGAGATAGAAATGATCTATATTTATACAAAAACCTCTAATAAGAATTTGTCCACAAAACCTAGGGTAAACCACAAAGTAAGGGGACAAAAACCCTCACTTTGTACACAAAACCTAGGGTAAACCACAAACAAAGTAGTTAAGTCCTCAAAGACCCTATTCAAATTGCCAAGTTTGGGTATGGGAGGGTTGACAAGGTGACCTATTGGGTGAATTGTCCCCTAGGTCAAGGAGTGTTTCCCGAGTGGAACCCCTTTCTAAGACATGTGGAAAAGATGATATGGATGGGAGAAAGACTCTTGGGCATGGATTTCATGACATACAAGGGATCACAATGTTTCATTTATGGGTTCCTTTGTAGAGGGTGTGTTGCACCTTCATTTTCAATGCATCATTTTTCCAAACCCATTTATTTCCATTAGTTAATTAGAGTCCAAGCGTTGGGTACTCCCTAACAGGGAATCAATTAGCTTGGGGGGAAGTACCACAGTGTCACTTGAAGGGAGAATTACACATAGTTCCATGGGGGTATAATCTAGCTTGTAATGCACTTTGTGTAAATCCCTTAATCAAGTGGGACATTTATATTATATGTTTTATTTTGCAGGTATTTAATTTTTTAGGAGAAGCATTTCATTTCTCTCAAGACTTCTTTGGGAGAGCATATGGAAGGTTCATGATTAGGGATTTTATCTTTTTCCATCTATCTCCCCTATGGTCCTTCAACCACTTCTTCCCATGAAATGAGGGACAACCCCTTCTTGGGTCAGTACACTCGAAAAACCAAAAGATAAGAAGATGAGGGGACAAAGTGTGGAAAGTGACAAGTATGGTCAAGAATGGAACGATGACTCGTCAAGGGGACATCCCATTAGAAAACCAATCCCTAAGGGTGACCACTTATTAGGGCACAATGTCAACCGCCAAGGTGAAATAGGGAAAAGAGTATAATGTCCAAGAAGAAGTTACATAATCAAAAGAAGTTTTAAATGCAACAAACCCAAATGCCTCAAATATTGAAATGACACTCACCATAATACCTAGCTTGTATCTCATGGAGCAAGATCCAATGTCCTCCAGAAGCAAGTTGGTGTGGTGGATACCCTCATGATGAATCTGAAACTGTGGTGGTGAAGTGGGATTCTATATGTGCAAGTGGACACTTCTATTTAAGTTGTCTCTCAGTACTCTATGTCTATAACCTAAGGACCTTGAGACATCATCTCCTTATTTATCCTTAGGAGTTGGGGATAATAGTTCCCAAAAAAACCAAACCCTCATCCTTTTCTAGATTATGTCTGATCTCCCTCTAAAACTCCTCTTATAAAATCTTCACCAAAATAATTTCAACCTGAGTCAAAACCCTCCTATCCAAATTGATCTCCCCTAACCAAGGTGGTTGCATGCATGAGAGGAAGATAACATACAATATTGTGTGTTGACGCCAAAAAGCGCAACATGGAATCCCTACCTACAAATGGGTTGCAATGCCTTATTACTTATATATATTTAATATGTTAAATAGGTGGTACCCCCTTAGGTAAATAATGATGAAAGACGCTTCTATGATTTTCTCTCAGGACTACCTTATAAAAATGATTCTACAGTTTGAGAATAAACACAGAAATTCGAGTTGGTTTCCATGTGCAATGGATGGATGATGAGTGTGTTGGCAATTTGATTTGAAAAAATAAAAAGAGGGGGGAAATGTTTTTTTTAATAAGTATCTTGGTTTATTCTTGCTACAAATATATTTTGGCATATTGTTCAAACTTCAAGCATGGGCCACATTGCAAGTTATGGTGTATTGCACTTATGGTATACTTGTATATGTTATGAAAAAATGATATGTTTTGTGCAATTATAATTCTTCACTAGAAAGGAATATGGGACATGTTGTTTTGGTGCTAAATAATGGTTATAGGAGGTCAATTCGATTTGGAAAATGGAAATGATATGTTTGGTGGCGAATTAGATACACATGGTTAACTATGTGTTTTATGAAAATATTTTGGAAGTTTTGGGTGTGCTCCATACTTGGTTGTGGTTAATGGAAATTAATTTGAAAAGAGGGGAAGTGGCATGCATTTATTGCACGTCGTTCTTACCCCACCTCGAAGTCTCCCCCTTCACTTTGATTGCGCTTGTTTTGGTTGCTCTGGTTAGTGTTGCCTTTGTTTTGCTTGGCCTTTGGGAGAATAGTGTTTCTCTTAGCTTTCTGGCATTTCCCTCGCATGTATGTTGGCTCTTATCCCTCCATTCATGAACTGTAACTCTTCTTTGAATAAAATCATTGTGTTGGCTCTTAGATTTTGCATGCAGAGTCTGTTTTCTTTCTGAATATTACAGTGGGTGTATGTGGGCATTCTGGCTGTGAAAATTACATTGGGTTTTTTTCCTGTTGGTAATAGTTTACGGTGAGTACAATCGGCTTCACCCATTTCTTTTGATTAAGTTTTGAAGGGTTTTCTCAGTGAATAAAAGGAACAGTCAGGTTTTTTTTGTGAGTATTGTGTAACCCCACACCCTCTATGTAATGTCCCTTTCCAAATAGGAGCTCTAGAGAGGAGAATTGATGGTCTAAACAGCCCCATTAGACTATATTTAGGGACAAAAAGGGGTAAATAGGGTTACTAGAGGTCATTCCAATCAAAGGTGTTATAATTGGAAAGTGGCATTGAGCTAAAAGTGGCTAAAAGCGCTTTTAAGACAACTTGAGATAACAATATAACAGATGAGACAAATTTAGAAGTCAACAACGAATGAGGGTTTCAAGTAGATATAAGAGAAGGTACTACGACCTAATTGAGAATTATGCATATTTTGACTTGTCATTGAGGAGAATGGCGCTTCTCAGGAGAGGTAGATTAGTGGATTCCAGGAGGAATACACCAGTGGTTGATTTCGATGTTGAGAGATACACTCTAGTAATCAGGGAGATCACACAGGTCTTCCATCAATCTTCAGCAGCATTTCTACATGATTCATCAGCAGGGGCGCACTTGTTTAGGGAGAGGGAGCAACTTCTGAGGAGGCTTAGTGGATCTACTTGTCCCATTCAGGGACAGTTCATAGATTCCCTTCTAACCCATTTGAGAGGTCATCCATACGCATATTTTTCCTAGTTTATCGTCATATTTTGAAAGAGGAATCATCAGGGGCACATTTTCCAAACATTGGGAGTGTGACACTTGGGGAGCACACATTCGACGTTCTCGAGCGATCATTAGATCAAATCCAGGGAAACACTTCGGACCCATTTCATAGTAAGACAAGGAGATCAATTTGAGACACTTACTAGTTGATTTTGATGGTGGAATCACTAGGGCATAGTTTTCCAGTAGTAGAGGGGCGCATTTCCCCCATAGGGATCCATCTGGGGTCCATACACACCAGTATAGGTCTGAAAATTTTTCAGGACTGAGAGGTAGAGTAGGGCACACTATTTGGGATAGAAATTTCAAGAGGTTTATCCCCCAGGGAGAACTTTCCAGACTTGCAGCAATTGTCATATGAGTTGTCGTAGCCTGTAGTAGATATTCATCTCATACATTGCATTCCACCATGATTCAACCCCCCCTACTCTCCCTTGGGCTACGCGACCTCCCTATATAGGATCGTTCAAATTAAGGAGTCAGGTCGACTCTTTGGCCTCTGCTAGACCCCAAATTCATTTACACAGGCCCTTTCACCCATGGCGTAGGTCGTATGACTCCTACAAGACCTCTCCTTAGCGTTGTTCAAATATCAACGACAATGGGTGCTAGCTCTTATTGCTAAGCCCCTTCCTTTCACATGACCACAAATTGCAACTGTGGGCCATCTCTCTTCACGACTCTGCACTTCGGAGCTTTTGTGAGTTGCTTGCTTACTTTCATCTGATCTTCGAATCGCGAATTCTCCAGGACCAGATCTACGGTCCATGTTCTTCTCACAAGCAATGGCTATGATCTTCTCTACAAATCCATCCTTCAGGAATCCTCACTTATCTCCAGAGCACGCCCTCCCAGATCTTCATGATCTATCAACATGTGTCCCTTTCAAATCAATGGTAGGAATTTGCTTCGCAATTCGGGTTTTAGAGTTTTCAACTCTCAAACCTTGTTTCCTCCGCGATGGATATCTTCTGAAGTGGAATATCTTTTGACACATGTCCTTAGAAAATAGACGGCTCAGAAGAAATCCTTCTCTCTGCCTTTAGGAATTCTCGTTCAACTCTCCCCACCTTTTTCCGGAGTGACTTTCTCTACAATGGAAGATCTTCTGCCACATTTCCTCCTCAAATCGATGGCACTGGTCCACTTCGGGACTTCGAACTTCAGAAATATCAACTCTCAACTTCTCCTTACTCACTTTTTACCAGAGCATTTTACTCAGAGTACACTATTGGTTGACATGTGTCCTCCTACAGATTGATGGTCCCTAGCTACTTCGGTTATTCGGACTTCGGGATTTTCAAAACTCCACCTTTGCTTCCTTCTAAAGCTCATGATCTGTCACCATGCGTCCCTCTGGATCTGACGGTCCAGATTCACTTCGGACTTCAGGTTTCTGGATTTCGCTCTCCTCTGTGCTTCAATAGACTTAAAGTTCACGCACCTTGCCCAGATCCAACGATCTAGAACGATCCCTCTCCCTCCTAGATGGATCTTAATCGATAATTTGTGAATTCATCAGACCTTCACTCCTTTTGAATATTTCTCCTCACTATCCCTTCTGAGCTTCATCCCTTTGATTATTTTGATCTCCTATGTACTCCTTGCATTTCTAGGATCTCGACAAACTCAAATTGAAGGATTTCTTTGAAATAAATTATTCTCGCACTCATTGTGCTTCTCTATTCTGGTTCTTCGACACTTAGTCGCTTGACTCTGCACACTCCTTGCACTTGGTCTAAGTTTCCGTTGTTCCTTCTGAACTTCTCTAAGTCAATTCAATACTCCGTCAATGCACTCCTTGCGTACGACATGAAATCCTTGCAATGAATTCTCAAAAGAGAAATGATTGAAAACTTATCCAATTCATCACAAATTCATATGATCAACTCTGAAAAATCATACATAAACGTAATGAACTAAAACACACACATAATATAACATTCATTCAATTGCACTTCAAAATGAACATTGTCCAAGGAATTGGAACAATTATGTCTTCTCTTTTCATTCATGAAATAAAATTACATAGTATTACAGTTCTTCAGTGTGTCTTTCTTCTCTTCCTATCTGCTACTCTCCTCTGCCCTCTAATACAATACAACAACAAACAAAAACTATCTAAGGAGTGGATCCTCCAACTCTCCTATGTCATGTCTGCAACCTATCCTATCAGGTTCTAGTAGTTACCTACTTTGTCCTATTACAATAACTATCAGTTATTATCCGATAAGGGCTTCCATGCTCTATCTGCAACTCCTTACAGACGTATAAGAATTTACAAACAAGATATATTTAAAAACGTTGTTTTCAAAATATCTCAATAACTCATTTTGTTTCTGAGTTAAATGTTGATTTGAAATTCTGTCATGATGAGATGTCATATATTTGCCTCCATGCTTTCTTCTTTGACTTTGAAGGTGATGCTCCTGCATCATACTCCTCTGGCTAAAATATTCATGGACTCTTGTCCATGAGCTCCTGCATTGTTTTTCCATGATTCAAAATATCAGGTTCGGTGAACCAACTTAAATCTTCCACTAGATGATCTCTCCACTTCACTAAGTATTCAGGATATGTCTTCCTCTTGGTCTTCTTTCCAACTCTTTGTTCTATCATTTTCTCCATATGAGTTTTTTCTGTTGTGGGCAATTGTTCTTCCCACTAAAATTCTTTCTAATCATTTGATTCTCCTGCATCATCTCTCCTGTAAGGATACAAGTCTGCAACATAGAATATCGGTGATATACCAACATTTTCTGGCAATCCAATTTCATAAGCATTGGCTGCAAATTTTCTGAGAATCCTGCATGGTCCTATATTATTCATCTTCAATTTGTTATATGTTCCCTTTGGAAACCTTTCTTTCCTCAAATGAGCTAAAAATTCATCTCCTACTTAGAATTGAACTTCTCTCATCTTCTAATCAACTCAGTTCTTATATTTCATATTGTTGTCATGTAACTTCTCTCTGACTCTGTCATGGAGTTTCTGCATTTCTGTTGCAAAATCTTCTGTGCCAACACTTCTGAATTCATCTTGATTCGGATCTCTCAATTCTGTAATCCCTCTTGGTTGTATACCATATACAATTTCAAATGGACCTTTTCCAGTGCTCCTATTCACTAAATTGTTAAATGAAAATTCTTCTTGTGCCAGAATCTGATCCAATTGATGGCCTTGCTCAGTGACTAGACTTCTTAACAAGTTTCCCAGACTCTTGTTTACTACTTCATCATGTCCATATTTCTAAGGGTGATACATTAGAGTTCTTCAAAAGTGTCCTACAAAGTTTGTGTCTCTGTCTAAGACTATGCTCTTAGGAAATCCATGTAGTCTCACCACTTATCTGAAAAACAAATTGGCTATGTGTGTAGCATCGTTTGTTTTCTAGCATGGTATAAAATGTGTCATTTGTTGACGATTGAAAACATCAATGTAATATCGCCCGCAAAGTGTTGCTAAGCCTATTATTATATAAGATTAAATAATGCTAGTAGGTGGGACCCCCTTGAACTTTTGAAGATTGGGTCTATTCATTTTCAATGTTATGATGATGTGCTACAAAGTTACATGGTTGATGAGGATATGGCTATCGTTGATATCAGTTAAGTTTTGAGATATTGGTCCTTCATGATACTACARCCTGCTATTCATTCATGGTATTTGTTCTTCTCGCCTATACAACAAAAATGTTAGTGAAATTTACAGAAAGGCATTTTGAGGATAAGTAAATACTATATATAATGAAAAAAAAAAAGGATACCTAGCTCTACATACTTGTTGATAGTGGTTAAGTCCTAGCTACAAAGAAATGGCTATGAAATATTGTTTAATTACATTTTTTATATATGCATATGGTGGAAATTTTGGTGGCGCACTTTGGCAAGGTGACAATGCAATGGTTATGCATTGATTAATGGGATTGGTGGTTGACTTACATATGTTATAACATTGGTGGCTCATGGAAGTGATGGCTTGCGTTTTTATGGTGATTATGCTATGTTTCGGTTAAATGTTTGATGATGATGCTATACATGATCATTGGATTGTGTAGTGGTCGAGCGATTTATTTGAGTTATATCGAGAATGTAAACATCGGTGGTGCATTTGGCAAAGTGAATGTAAATGGTTGGATTATTATGTGGACTTGGATTATACTATGGTTTGAATGTGTTGATACTATCGATGCACTGGTTGATTAATGGTGTTAATGGAAGGCTCATTGGTATGTACTATGGAGTAAATGAGATATGGGTGGAGGTGACGTGCATTTATTGCACGTCACCTTTACCCTTCCCGTTGGCCACCACCCTAGTCAGACTGTTGTTTTGATCTTGTTGTTGTGTTCACACTCTAGATTTCTAGCATGGTGAAACCGCTCGGCCACCTATCATCTTAAGGACTTTGATTAGCATGTATGTTTATTTTGGGCATTCTTGACTTCACTCTGGTTATGAAATGATTTTTGCTCAGTTGTGTGGGTTTGTATTTGTCCTAAGTGTTGCAACTGTGTGGAATTTTAGATTTGAATGAAAATAGATGGTTCGGCTCATATCAGTTTAAGTTTGTGGGTTTGTTAGTCTTCTTGGGTGATAGTTCTTTATTACCACTACATGTTGGTTGAAGGGTTTTGTTCAAAATCATGGTTAGATGATTATCTTCTCGGTTATTGGGGTTGATTAAGAGCCCTGTTTCCTTATTCGGCCTTGTCAAGGGATTGTCTCCCATCCACAAGCATCACAACCCCTTGCGCATACACCTTTGGCCTCGAAGTCTCACTGAAGTTAGCTCCATTCCTCCTATAAAGGATACTATGAAAACCCTAAACCCTCCTGGCCGAGGTTGCATAGGGAAACTATTGAGCCTGTCAAGTGATTTCCAGTCACTGTGGTCTATTACCTTGAATATGGGCTCACCCATGGGTTGTATAGTCGTCATGTTGGTTTAGTTTCTCATCACTACCTCTGTGATAATGGCATGAGCCCCGCATTTCCAATTGCACTGCTAAGGGTCATGGTCGCCAACCTGTTGTCAAAGAATCATTTTTTTGTTATGAAAGGGCCTCTGTCATTTTTTTTTTGTTTTAGTTCGGAGGTACATACTGTTATCACACTTGTTTGGTTTATTGCTTCCCTCACCACAGTGTCAAATTGTTGGTTATTATACATCTGTTAGAGTGTTTCTTATGATATTCGGATAATGGTTGGCATTATTCACAGGGGTTTGGTGTTGTCACACATGTTGCGTCCTGTAGGTGATGTCTTGATAATTAGAAGACTGGATTGGATATGTTTACTGCATCTTTTTACACTTGAATGCGTGCGTCTTGGTCACTCACATGCGACTAAATAAATGGCCCATAATGAAGTTTTGAGTTATGTCATGGTTATATATATTTTTGTGTGGTTATGGGAATTATGACACTGTGGAATTATCTCAGTTGTGCACCACATATAACATGGATGGCTTGTTTTGTATGCCCAGTGATACCCATGAATTCTAAGTGTGTGTCTTTTGCGATGGATCACTTTTGATGACGGCTGTGTGGGACGTTTGGCCCAGTTTTCAATAGCACTAAGATATTATTTTTTTTACAGTGGCATGGTTACATGGTTTCGGAAATTCTTTTCTTCATAGCCTATGTCTAAATGATGATTGTTGGTTGTATAGACAATTGGCTTTCAGGCGTGGCATGTGAGGTGTTTATTATTTTGATCTTTCTATTGCATAGATATGTATGGGAATGTATCATTATAGATCTTGATTGGCTCTGTAGAGACTCCATTATTATTTTTGGAAAACAATAATTTCAAATACAAATGTAGATTGGGGAATGTATGGAATGGTGGATGTTAATGGTTATAGATTGAGTGTTGTTGTTGACTGTTATGACATGCAGAATGTAAGAATAAAGGGAACATAACCTCTTACAAATTGTGTGAAGTACTGTTGTTTTGTGATAACACTGTGTTGGATATTAATGGACAGTAAAATTAAACAAATGCACAAGAATTATTACTTACTCATTTGATTGTCGGTTGATGCATGTTTTCCTTACTGCAAATATGTTATGGATTGCTTGATTAATATCATGAACAGTAAACATTTTTTCCCTTCATTATCTCATTTTTCGCTAATTATAAACCCCTCACATATCCCATATTCATTTTTCACCCCTTTTTTTGATATTGATCACAGCTAAGAAAATTTATGTGTTATATTGGATTGAAATGGCAGAATTTTGTGTGGATTGCAATGAGGTTTATTGGTTGATTATAGTTGATTGTTGTTATCATTGAGAATTGACCATATCACTTCCCTTTCATTATATCATTTTTTTTTACAAATTACAAACCCCTCATGTATCCCTGAACATTTTTTCCACCCCCTTGCTCATTGATTAACATTAGAACAATTTGTATGGATTGGATTGCATGATCCCGATGCATTCTGAGCCAAATATTTTTCGTATTTTTAAGGAGTTGTCATGCATGTTTATTTAAAAGACTATTTTCTAATTGTTAACACATGCAGGATGATTTTTTCCAGTTGAGGAAGCCATGGCCGAGGAAACAGAGGTAGAGGTAACTGGAACCGAGGCCCAAGGAGGCCTAGGTTTTCAATATATTTTGATGTTGATTATGAAGAGCTTGGCCAATTGTTACATGTTGGGTTATTTAATTGGATTGGAAAGGGAATTGTCCAACCGAGGCCTGAAAGGCCTCCCTTCCAAGCCCCTCAATCCCCCAGTATACATGTGCCTCCTCATGTCTCTTTACAACCTAAAGTTCTGGAAAACAATGGGTGGCAAGAGATTGTTCACCCGGCGGTCTCCCAGCACTATGGTTGGCCAAAATTAACTTTGACTACTCCCCCACCTTTGAACCCCATTGCCCAATATGCCCCTAACCACTCGCCAGTGAAATCCTCCCATGCCAGCAAGAGATTGAAGACTGAAACCCACCATGCATATGGTAAAACAAAAGTTGGTGTTGCCCCTTCCTCACCTTTTGATGACTCTAGAAAATCCGTGTCTTCACAGATGCATCTGAGGGATGATTTTTCCCATGTGATTAGTGAGATAAAGCCTGAAGGCTCTGCCCAGCTCAAGGAATTTTTAGGGAAATCAAGAGGTGACAGTAGCAAGCAAGGAAAGGTTGCTTCATAGACTGGAAAATATGGGTTTTAATTTTTATGTCAATTATTGTTTTATGACAGTGGTCTCCATGGATTTTGGGCAGCATGTTTCATTTTGGACAACAGGTCTTATTTTGGATATATGAGTATTAATTTGAATTATTTTCAATTTTTATGAGCTACAATTGTCAAAGAAAAATATGTTTTGAAGGGAGACACAAGGGGTGTGTTTGCTTAACAAATGGATTATGTTATGATGTGATGATTGTTATTCACTAAAGGAGTCACAAGGGGGTCCCACCTATTAGTTATTATTTAATTATGACCATATTATGATTATTACTTTTTCCCCCTTTCTTAACTAAAGTTAGTTAAGGCTTTATGTTAGCTTAACTAATAAGTTAGTTCAACTACTCTAACCAATTATAAATTGTTAAAAGTTGAACTGAGGGGAGGAACGGGAAGAGGATAGAAGTACAAAGCATGATAAGGTTTTCTCTTTGAGTTATGTTGAGATAGTTCAGTTTTCATTCATTCATATATTCATCATAGCCTAATTCTCTTTTGTGATAGTAGGGTCTTATTGTAGATAGCAACATTCAGGGTTGAATCAAATCATTCAGACACTTGTTCTTCAAAGGTGTTGATCTATCTTTGATATTCTTTGTAGACTTGTATGTTTGTGAATTAACTTTCATGTCTGATAAATGTTATTGTGCAGAGTCGAGTGGGAAGCAATCTGTGGCAATATGATCCAGCTTTTAGAGTTCAGTTTTGGTTTTCTGTCAGAGGTCCTTTTGTATGTTCCATCGGGGATTTCTAAGTTTGACTTTGGTCCAAGATTTATGTGTGAAGTTTTGTAAAGACAATGACTCTTTGGTGAATTGAAATGAAATAAGGGATTGCTTTATGTCTCAACTACATTTATTATGACCTTGGTTTCTTTACTTCTGTTCTTACATTTATTTCAGCAACTGATATTTTCAGAAAAATACATAAAAAGTGAATTTCCAGCAAGCTTTTTGTTGATAAAAGACTAGCCTAAGAACTTGTAATTAATACTTGAGAGTTAGGATATATATGTTTTTTGGCTATAAACATAGGGTGATATTCTTGTCTACTTTAATTTATCCAAGTAAAGTCTGAAAATGATTGAGTAAGATCAATTCATATCTTGTCCTCAACATTTATTTGGCGACCATACTGGGGAGATCTTTGATATCTCTTTGGTTAAATTCTATTCTCGATTTTTCATCGATACATCTTTCTTTTCTGTTTTGATTCCTTGACTTTTCTTCTATTCATGACTGTCCCTATTGCAAGACAACCCAATCTTGAGCCCAGTCTCTAAGACCAGACCAACATTGCTTTGAATATGTTTCATACTATTTTAGACACTGCTAGGACCTGTGTTGAGCTTAACCGTTCTTGGGCAACAATTGAAAGAGATATTAGTGTCCAAGAATAATTGGAAGCTAGATGTAGGTAGCCTAGAAATCAACAATAACCTCTCGTTTCTTCAGTTTTGGACTTTCTTTCATGACCTTATATTCTCGTGCTTCTAGAAGAAGAAGAGGCTTGTCACCTGAAATCAATCCTATTGCTGAAATAGGAAGGAGAAACGTTGTGTTATCTGCCCAACAAAGTTCTCTAAGGAGAACTTTATGTGATTCATCCAACTTGTCTTTCTTTCCCTCACCTATCATCCACAGAATGGCATCTAGTGGTGGCTCTGGTGGCACTGGAAGTGCTCCATCTTCCCAATCTTCATCGTCATCGGTGATTGGTAGCTTGTACAACCACCATATCCTGATCCAATCTACTACAAACCCCACCAAAGTCATTAAAAATTATGGCCTTTTTCAGTTCAAAGAAGATGGCACGACCACACCATGGTATGTGTCTTCTCCTCTTAAGCTAGCACCTGCTACTCGCCCACTTCTGAAGTTAAAAGAGCATTTGCCTAAGTTTTCAGGAAATAAAAATGTCAGTATTAATGAACACCTAGTGGAATTTTTGAATGCTTGTCATAATATAGGGGCTAACGGCAATGACACTTGCATGCGACTGTTTGTCAATTCCTTGGAAGGAAAGGTTGCGGCCAATTTCTTTGACCTTCATGTTAAGATCTTGTATACTTGGGAGGAACAGATTTATTGGTTCCGATCCACTTACGGGCAATCCAAAATCTCTGCTGAGAAGCTAAGGGAGTATAACAATGTCATTTACAAAGATGGTAAGACCATCAGATCCTTCAACTTGTGTTTTACCAAGTTGTATAACCAAATCCTCAAACTTATCCGCCCCCAGAACCAAGCCTCCTTCATGCATTACTACAATGAATTTACTTCTCCTTACTGTCACAGACTTGAAGAAAAGGCCATTGATAACCTCGATTATGCTCTGCACACTTGCTCAGAGTATGAGGAACAACTTGAACAAACTGGTCTACCCCAGGGAGATTCAGTTAGACAGACAAATATGTTCTCTCTCTTACAGCTGGTATAAGACATGAATAACTGTATGATATATTTTGAGTGAAAAGGTATTGTCAACCCCCTCACCCCTGGAGCTTCATCCTCTTCTACCCCTCCTTTTAGAAGTTCGGTCGAAAATAATTTATATTCAAAGGCTATCTTGCCTTGGAGTTGGTGTAACTTTTGTGAGGAACACCACAAAGAAACCACGCATGAGGTAAGGAAGAGTGACAGAGACAAGATCTTTGGTAAACGACCATAAGACACTATCATTGTCCTAGATTTTTCCGAGCCAGAAGATGCCATGGTCATCAATACTAGGAACAAAACCTATGCCCAAAAAGGAAAATTTGACCCTCCTCATAGTTCTTCTAACCTGAGTTCATCTTCAACTATTACTACACCCCAGGTTCCCAAAGTTTTTGAGATTCAAGGAATCACTCCTCCTCCCCCCTCTTCCAAATACAATATCTTGAATCAAATGGCCAACATCAAGGCGGATGCAACCTTCCTAGACATGGTTTTCGTCCCTAAACAATAGATGCATTTGAAACAATTCATGGAAGGAAAAGCTTATGTTGTATCCAATATTTCCGAAGAGGTAAGTGAAGAGGATTCTTCTATAAATAAAGTAGGTGTACATAACTTCAGATACCCTGTAAAAAATCCCCCTTTTTATATTTCTGTAAAGATCATGGATAAAATCAGCCATTTTTGCCTCATTGATGGCGGTTCAGGCCCAAGTGTCATGTCAAATATTATTATGGAAGATCTAGGCTTATCTTGTACAAATGAAAATGCCAAAAGCATGCTTTCCTATAATAGTCTGCAACAAATGACCATAGGTGAGATTAAGGATATAACCTTGGTTTTATGTGCTCATCCTAAGATAAGGACAACCTTAAACATTTAGGTGATTGATATTCCTATAAGAAAATACTCAATTATCTTGGGGACAGATTGGCAATCCCTAATAGGTGGATACCTCTCACTCGATGAGACACATCTATCCGTTCCTCGAAATGGAAAGAATATCATATTCCTTAGAGAAGGAAGAATATCACCCTACATAGAGAATTTTCTGCAGTCTAGTGTAAACTATATCGAAGAAGACCTAAGAGTGTATTTCATATTCACTGAAGAGGATGATATTCCTCTGGAAATAATTGATTTAGAGGATGAATTGTGGCGTATGCACTTCAATGGTTCACACTCAGATGAGGGTAATGGGGCTAGTATTATCTTGGTTTCCCTTGTAGGAAAGATTCATAATCTATCATACAGGCTGGAGTTTTCTTGCTCAAACGATGTCGTTGAATTTGAAGCTTTGTTGTTAGGCATCGAGTACACCCTTAATCTTGGTTGTGGTCACCTTTCAGTGTTCATAAATTCTTAGCTGAACCTGACACGTAAGACATGCTCTCCTAGCAACAAGCTAATGGAACAATATTCCCAAATTGTTTGGTCACTTGTCTCAAATCTCCTATCTTTTAACATCACTCATGTTAGGAAGGAGTTGAATTTAATATATGATCGATTAGCTATCTTCGCAGCCTCTCCTACTCAACAACTCTTGCCTCACTAGCCTGATTGTGTTCTCCAATCTCTACATCATTCATACATTTCTGAGAATGAAAATTTTTGGAAGGCCATCCCTAACGATGAAAGCATTTGTGTTGTCAGTCAAAATGAACCTCTCAAGCCTGAGAAGATTATATCTGTAGAAAATAATGAAATTCCTGAGGGCTTGACTCCTCTCGAGATTTTGTTTTCCTTGAGTGTTGGAGGAAATAAAGAAAAGGAAGAGGAGTCACAACTGAAGGTGATTGAAACCATGTCCATGAACATTAGGACACATGGATCATCCTCGAACGTTAAAATAAATATCCAAGGTTCGGATAAAGAAAAAATGAAATCTTTTGAATTACTTAGCAGATTTCAAAAGGTTTTTTCTTGGTTTAATGTGGATCTTCGTGGTTTTGATCCAGGTCTTGTTCAGCATACTATGAAAACAAATAGGCAAAAACAGAAACTTGTTGACTCTGCACTGAAAGCAACCTTTCGAAGGGAGTTGGGAGATTTCTTAAGAATTGAAATGTTTTCTTTTGTCCACCCTGAAGGGGTTTCAAATTGGGAACCTGCTTCGAAGACCCCTGATAATTTCAGAACCTGTATTAGTCTTTGAACTTTCAGGCAAGCAATTATAGGAAATCCTTTCCCTCCTCTCAATATGAGAATGTTTATGCAATAGGTTGTAGAGTTACACTTGGAGCCCTTACTTGACAGTTTGTTTGGTTGCAATAAAATCAAGGTAGAAGGGGGAAATTATCACAACACCATTTCCACCACTAATCATGATACTATGTCTTACAATTGCCTTCCCTCTAGCTTATTTGATACAAGTATCGCCTTGAGAAGGCCTATACACACAACTTTCGATGAGTCGGTCAGTCTCCATGCTTATCTTGATGATTTAATCGTATCTATCAAAGGGCTAATAGTTACATCAAGATTTCAAGTGTTAGGCCATTTCTAGATTACTTTTTTCTTGGACACTAACTCAGAAATTTTAAAGGAATTGTAGAGACAATGGTTTTCCCACACCATTAGCAGTCCTCATTTGAAATATTGCGAGGGGCCAACATGAAAATTTTCTTTGCTAATTGAATCTTCTGTATACTAGTAGTTTAGCTTTGTTTTCAATTTTGTGCTTCTTTTCTTCTTTACAACACTTTGGTTTATGCTTCTGAGTTGTTGTTTTTTTCTTGCTGTGTTTTATTTTTGTCTTTTATTGTCGTTTTAATTTCTGCATTATTACTTATGTTGCAATTTTTGACTTTATCATATTTTATTATTCGGTCAGGTTATATTGTTGGATCAATTCTGCCACAGTGACACTCCTGCAAAGCATTGTTAATCAATAACAATCAAGCTTGCATAGCTGCTATGATCTCTTCGCTGAAGGGCCCTTGAATTGGTTACATATTTCCATTGCTATCTTACGAAGAATTGGTTGTTTCCCGCTTGTACTTGTCATTTCTTCATCCATCAAGGTATTAAGAGAAAAACTATAAGATTCCTCCTTCAAGTTAAGAGATTATGATTATGCATACAGTGGTAAAACCCCTCATACTTAACACTTTTCATGATTTATTCCCAAATTCCCGGTCATCTTTCCATTAAATCCGCTCACTTCCCCTTGTTGCATAATCATTCGAGTCATGTATTCTTGAGATTACTATTCTCGGTCTACAAAACCATGAGTCCTGAGTTATAATATGTTAAAAACAAATTTCCCTGTGGAGTCGCCAGTTTGTTGACGATTGAAAACGTCAACGTAATTTCGCCCGCAAAGTGTTGCTAAGCCTATTATTATATAAGATTAAATAATTCTAGTAGATGGGACCTCCTTGAACTTTTGAAGATCGGGTCTGTTCATTTTCAATGTTATGATGATGTGCTACAAAGTTACATGGTTTATGAGGATATGGTTGTCATTGATATCAGTTAAGTTTTCATATATTGTTCCTTCATGATACTACAACCTGCTATTCATTCATGGTATCTTTTCTTCTCACCTGTACAACAAAAATGTTAGTGAAAAATACAGAAAGGCATTTTGAGGAAAAGTAAACACTATATCTAATGCAAAACAAAAGGAGACCTATCTCTACATACTTGTTGATAGTGGTTAAGTCCTAGCTAACAAAGAAATGGCTATGAAATATTGTTTAATTACATTTTTTATATCTGCATATGGTGGAAATTTTGGTGGCACACTTTGGCAAGGTGACAATGCAATGGCTATGCATTGATTAATGGGATCGGTGGATGACTTACATAAGTTATAACATTGGTGGCTCATGGAAGTGATGGCTTGTGTTTTTATGGTGATTATGCTATGCTTCGGTTAAATGTTTGATGATGATGCTATACATGATCATTGGATTGTGTAGTGGTTGAACGATTTATTTAAATTATATCGGGAATGTAAACATGGGTGGCGCATTTGGCAAAGTGAATGTAAATGGTTGGATTATTATGTGGACTTGGATTATACTATGGTTTGAATGTATTGATACTATCGATGCACTGGTTGATTAATGGTGTTAATGGAAGGCTCGTTGGCATGGTACTATGGAGTAAATGAGATATGGGTGGAGGCAACGTGCATTTATTGCATGTCACCTTTACCCTTCCTGTTGGCTGCCACCCTAGTCGGACTGGTGTTTTGATCTTGTTGTTGTGTTCACGCTCCGAATTTCTAGCAAGGTGAAACCTCTCGGCCACCTCTTGTCTTAAGGATTTCGACTAGCAGGTATGTCTCTTTTGGCCATTCTTGACTTCACTCTGGTTATGAGATGATTTTGGCTCAGTTGTGTGGGTTTGTGTTTGTCTTAAGTGTTGCAACTATGTGGAATTTTGGATTCGAATGAAAATAGATGGTCTGGCTCGTATAATTTTATGTTCGTTGGTTTGTTAGTCTTCTTGGGTGATAGTTATTTATTACCACTACATGTTGGTTTAAGGGTTTTTTTTTAAATCATGGTTGGATGATTGTCTTATCAGTTATTGGGTTTGATTAAGAGCCATTTTTCCTTATTCTGCCTTGTCAAGGGACTATCTCCCGTCCACAAGCATCACAGCCCCTTGTGCGTACACCTTCGGCCTTGAAGTCTCACTGAAATTAGCTTCGTTCCTCCTATGAAGGCTACTATGAAAACCCTAAACCCTCCCAGCCAAGGTTGCATAGGGAAATTGCCGAGCCTGTCAAGTGATTTCCAATCACCGTGGTCTATTACCTTGAATACGGGCTCACCCATGGATCGTATAGCCATCATGTTGGTTTAGTTTCTCGTCACTACCTCTGTGATAATGGCATGAGCCCTGCATTTCCAATTGCACTACTAAGGGTCATGGTCTCCATCCTATTGTCAAAGAATCAGTTTTTTTTTATGAAAGGGCCTCTGTCATTTTTTTTGTTTTGGTTCGGAGGTACATACTATTATCACGCTTGTTTGGTTTATTGCTTCCCTCACCATAGTGCCAAATTGTTGGTTATTATATAGCCGTTAGAGTGGTGCTTATGATGTTTGGATAATGGTTGGAATTAGTCATAGGGGTTTGGTGTTGTCACACATGTCGCGTCCTGTAGGTGATGTCTTGAGCATTAGAAGACTGGATTGGATATATTTACTACATCCTTTTACACTTGAATGCGTGTGGCCTGGTCACTCACAGGCGACTAAATAAATGGCCCAGAATGAAGTTTTGAGTTATGTCATGGTTATATATATTGTTGTGTGGTTATTAGAATTATGACACTGTGGAATTCTCTCAGTCCACCACATATAATATGGATGGCTTGTTTCGTATGCCCAGTGATACCCCTAAATTCTAAGTGCATTTTTCTTTTGCGATGGATCATTGTTGATGATAGTTGTGTGGGACATTTGGCCCAGTTTTGAATAGCACTAAGATATTTTTTTTTTACAGTGGCATGGTTACATGGTTTCGGAAATTCGTTTCTGCATAGCCTGTGTCTAAATTATGATTGTTGGTTGTATAAACAATTGCCTTTCAAGCATGGCATGTGAGGTGTTGATTATTTTGATATTTCTATTGCATATATATGTATGGGAACGTATCATTATAGATCTTGATTGGCTCTGTAGATACTCCATTATTATTTTTGGAAAACACTACTTTCAAATACAAACGTAGATTGGGGAATGTATGGAATGGTGGATGTTAATGGTTACAGATTGAGTGTTGTTGTTGACTATTATGACATGAAGAATGTAAGAATAAAGGGAACATAACCTCTTACAAATTATGTGAAGTAATGTTGTTTTTTGATAACACTGTGTTGGATATTAATGGACAGTAAAATTAAACAAATGCACAAGAATTATTACTTAGTCATCTGATTGTCGATTGATGAATATTTTCCTTACTGCAAATATGTTATGGATTGCTTGATTAATATCATGAACAATAAACGTTTTTTTCCCCTCATTATCTCATTTTTTGCTAATTATAAACCCCTCACATATCCCATATTCATTTTTCACCCCCTTGTTCTAATATTGATCACAACGAAGAAAATTTATGTGTTATATTGGATAGAAATGGAAGAATTTTGTGTGGATTGTAGTGAGGTTTATTGGTTGCTTACACGTGATTGTTGTTATCATTGAGCAGTGACCATATCTCTTCCCTTTCATTATATCATTTTTTTTTGCAAATTACAAACCCCTCATGTATCCCTGAACATTTTTTCCACACCCCTCCTCATTGATTAACATTAGAACAATTTGTATGGATTGGATTGCATGAGCCTGATACATTCTGAGCCAAATCTATTTCGTATTTTTAAGGAGTTTTCATGCATGGTTATTTAAAAGACTATTTGCTGATTTTTAACATATGTAGGATGAGTTTTTTCAGTCGAGGAAGCCATGGCCGAGAAAACAGAGGTAGAGGTAACTAGAACCGAGGCCCAAGGAGGCCTAGGTTCTCAATACATGTTGATGTTAATTCTGAAGATCTTCGCCAATTGTTCTATGTTGGGTTCTTTAATTGGATTGGACATGGAATAGTCCAACTGAGGCCTGAAAGGCCTCCCTTCCAAGCCCCTCAAGCCCCCAGTATACCTGTGCCTCCTCATGTCTCTTTACAGCCTGAAGTCCCAAAAAACGATGGGTGGCAGAAGATTGTTCACCCGACAGTATCCCAACACCATGGCTGGCCAAACTTAACTTTTCCTTCTCCCCCACCTTTGAACCCCATTTCCTAAGATGCCCCTAACCACTCGCCAGTGAAATCCTCCCATGCCATCAAGAGATTGAAGATTGAAGCCCACCATGCATCTGGTAAAGGAAAAGTTGTTGTTGCCCCTTCCTCACCCTCCGATGACTCTGGCAAATCTTTGTCTTCACGGATGCATCTGAGGGATGATTGTTCCCAGGTGATTAGTGAGATAAATCCTAAAGGCTCTTCCCAACTCAAGGAATTTCCAGGGAAACCATGAGGTGACAGTAACAACCAAGGAAAGGTTGCTTCACATACTGGAAAATATGGGTTTAATTTTTATGTCAATTATTGTTTTATGACAGTGGTCTCCATGGATTTTGGACAACATGTTTCATTTTGTACAGTAGGTCTTATTTTGGATATATGAGTATTAATTTGAATTATTTTCAAATTTTATGAGCTAAAAGTTATTATTATGTTAACAAATGGGGTGTGTTTGCTTAACAAAGGGAGACATAAGGGGTGTGTTTGCTTAACAAATGGATTATGTTATGATGTGATGATTGTTATTCACTAAAGGAGTCACAAGGGGGTCCCACATATTAGTTTTTATTTAATTATGACCATATTATGATTATTACTTTTCCCCCTTCCTTAACTAAAGTTAGTTAAGGCTTTATGTTAGCTTAACTAATAAGTTAGTTCAACTACTCTAACCAATTCTAAATTGTTAAAATATGAACTGAGGGGAGGAGCAGGAAGAGGATAGAAGCACAAAGCATGCTAAGGTTTTCTCTTTGAGTTATGTTGAGATAGTTCAATTTTCATTCATTCATATATTCATCATATCCTAATTCTCTTTTGTGATAGCAGGGTCTTATTGTAGATAACAACATTCAGGGCTGAATCAAATCATTCAGACACTTTTTCTTCAGAGGTGTTGATCTATCTTTGATAGTCTGTGTAGACTTGTCTGTTTGTGAATTAATTTTCATGACTGATAAAGGCTATTGTGCAGAGTCGAGTGGGAAGCAATCTGTGGCAAGTTGATCCAGCTTTTAGAGTTCAATTTTTGTTTTTTGTCAGAGGTCCTTTTGTATGTTCCATCGGGGATTTCTAAGTTTGACTTTGGTCCAAGATTTATGTGTGAAGTTTTGTAAAGACAATGACTCTTTGGTGAATTGAAATGAAATAAGGGATTGATTTATGTCTCATCTACATTGATTATGACCTTGGTGTCTTTACTTATGTTCTTACATTTATTTCCACAACTGATATTTTTTATAAAAATACATAAAAAGTGAATTTCCAACAAGCTTTTTGTTTACTGTTTTTATATTCTTGTGGTGTGAGTTTTCATAATTATTATCCAGATTTTCCATAGTGAAATTCATTTTTATCGACGTTTCGAATATTTTTGTTGGCTATAAACATAGGGTGATATTCCCGTCTACTTTACTTTAGCCAAGTAAAGTCTTAAAATGCTTTGAGTAAGATCAATTCATATCTTTTCCTCAACCCCATTTTTGAAAATTCGTCCACCACAACAAATATGGAATCACTCCCTTTTTGGGTTCTAGTCAATCCCAATACAAAATCCATATTGATTGCATCCCATGCCCTTTATAGAATTGGTAATGGCTTATACAAACCAATGTTTTGTTGTCTTCCTTTTGCATACTGGAAAATTCTTCATTTGTTCAAAAACTTTTTCACCTCTGCCCTCATGCTCAGCCAATAGTATGAATTTCTCAGCTGTGCAAATGTCTTATCATGACCAAAATGTCCATCTAAACCTCCATTGTGTTTCTCTTTCAGCGGGTTATCTCTCATTGAGCATCTTGGTATGCATAGTTGGCTCCCTTTGAACAATAATCCATCCTGGATCAAATATTATGTCCATGGGATTATGTCTCCAAACAAAGGATTCTTACATGCCTTATAAGATTCCTTAAAATATGGATCTTCTCGATACATTTCCTTGAGGTGTTCAAACCCTAAGGTCTCCACTTGGAATTCATGTACAATTAAAATCCTCCTACTCAAAGCATCTGCAAATTTGTTACCAATTCCAACAATATGTTTAATAACAAAAGTAAAATTCTACATAAATTTTACCCATTTAGCATGTCTCTGATTCAACTTTTCTTGCCTAAAAATAAACTACAAATCTTGATTATCACTCTACAAGACAAATTCTTTAGGAATTAGATAGTGCCTTCAATTCTTCAAAGCTTGAATCGTTGCATAAAATTCTTTGTCATATGTGGAATACTTCTTCTTGGTTTCATTCAGCTTCTCACTGAAATAAGTAACTGATCTATTATCCTGACTCAAGACTACTCCAATAGCTACTCCACTTGCATCACATATCACTTGAAATGTTTTTCCAAAATCTAGTAAGACCAGAATTGGTTGTTCTGTGATCTTCTCCTTCAACACTTTGAAATTTTTTTCAGCTTCCTCTGTCCAATTAAAATGCTTGTGTTTCTTCTTCACAGTGTCCAACATGGGTGTACATATACCAATGAAATTTCTAATAAACTTTCTATAAAAACTCTCTAACCCATGAAAACTTCTTACTTCAAATATGCTTCCTGGAGATGGCCATTCTTTGATTTCTCTCACCTTTTCTGGATACATCTTCTATTCATTTGAAGAGATAACAAAACCCAAGTATATGAGTTATGTCTTCATAAAAGAGCTTTTCTTCAGATTTATCAGTAATTTTTCTTGCTGCAACCTTCTCATTACTTTTGTCAAATGTTTTAAGTGTTCTCCCTATGTCTTACTAAAGATTAGTATTTCATCTAGATACACTATGACAAATTTTCCTATGAATTCTTTCAATACTTCATTCATTAATATCATAAATTTTCTTGGGGCATTTGTCAAACCAAATGGCATGACAACCATTCAAACAAACCTTCATTTGTCTTGAATGTTGTCTTCCATTCATCTCCTTCTATCATCCTTATTTTATGATATCCATTCTTCAAGTCAATATTCCATAGAAGTATTTGTAAGGATAACTCTCGGTTTCCTCACTATAGAAAACTACATCTCCTGCTCCTTCTTGACTTCATTCAAGAGTTCTTCCCACTCATGAGAAGTATACTTGAACTAGCTTCCCTCTTTTTTTAATTATCCTCTATTGGAAACAACATATGTGTCCTACCATTATTTTCTAAGGTATAAGTATTCTTCCTCCCATCATGAATAACTTTTATGTCAAACTGCCATGGTCTCCCCAATAAAATATGACATACATCCATAGGAATTACATCACATAATATTTCATCCCTATAACCTCATATTTTAAACTCAACTTGGCATTGTTGACTTACCATTACTTGATGTCCTTTATGCAACCATGATACCCTGTATGGGTTTGGATGTGTAGTTGTCTTCAGCTCCAGTTTCTCCACCATCTCTATGGATACTAGATTTTTAGTGCTCCCACTGTCTATGATCACCTTGCAAACTTTTTCTTTTGTCTTGAAAGCAGTTTAGAACAGACTTGTTCACTGAACTGGTTCCTCTACCTCCTTCTCTGGTTTAAGAAGAACTTTCCTCATAATGAGGTTCTTTTTTCCTTCTACTGCTTCTGCTTCCACATGCTTTTGTGCTTCAGAAATGTGTGATTCTCCTCCTCTAGTGTCTTTTTTCTTCTCTGGGCATTCCCAAGACATGTGCCATGTCTTTCCACAGGCATAAAATCTAATTTCACCTCCTCTGGCTCTTCCTCTTCCTCTAGGAAAAGAGCTTCTTCCTCCATGTTGTCCTTCTTTAGAATTTATACCTTCCTCAAGGTGACTATGTTGCTTCACAGCTTCATGCTTTGGTTTTTTGAACTTTTCTTTGTTGGTTCCCTTACCTCTGCTTGAATATACTCCTATGTTTCATTGGATTTGTTTTATAGGCAATTTCTCTTCAACTTTCAAGGCTACTTGATAAGCATCCTTGACTTTACTAACAGACATCATGCTGATATATTCTTGTATTTCATATCTCGGTCCATTGATATACCTGGTTATTTTTTCATCTTCATTCTCTTTTTGTCCAACCTTGATGTTCAGTCTATAAAATTCCTTAGTGTATTCATTCATTGATAATATTTTCTATCTCAGGTTCTCCAATCTTCTGAACATATTGATTTGATAGTCCTTTGGGATAAATTTTTCTTTTATCTTGGCTACCATCTAATCCCAGCTTTTAATTTTTTTCTTTCCCTTGCATCTGTGATCGGCTTGCAGCTCATCCCACCATAGTGCTGCATGACCCTTCAGTCTTGTCACTACATGCTTCACCATATTCTCTTCTTCGATATCTTCATAATCATAGTACTTGTCCATAACACATACCCAATCCAACAATTCTTAAACTTCTAACTTGCCTTCATACATTGATACCTCTATTTTTTCTCTGGCTCCTATTTTTGAAACAACTTTCAATAAGTGGTCTTCTACAACATCCTCTGCTACATATTCCTTGACCTCTATCTCTTAACTTTCAGCTTCACTGGTATCTCCAGTGTCTGATTCTATCCTCTATGTTGTTTCCATGGCATCTAATCTCATTCTGAGTCGCATCATTTCTTCTTCCATTTCTGGATTCGCTCTGCGTCTTCTAGGTGGCATGATTCCATTGCCTCGCCTTCTGAATATATAAACAAAATCAACTCTTAATACTATGGACGATATCAATTTATCTATTTTATCCTTTGTCTAATGTCTACAAACAAATTCAATAGCTCTGATACCACCTGATGCAGCCCCCCCTACTCTCCCTTGGGATACACGACCTCCTGGTCTAGGATCATTTGAATTATGGAGTCAGGTCGACTCTTTGGCCTTTGCTAGACCCCAAATTCATTTACACGGGCCCTTTCACCCTTGGCACAGGTCATATGACTCTTGAAAACCATCTCCTTAGCATTTTTCAAATCTCAACACCAATGGGCACTAGTTCTTCTTTATAATCCCCTTCCTTTCACGTGACCACGGACTGCAATCGTGGGCCAGCTCTCTTCATGACTCTGCACTTCATATCTTTTGCGAGTTACTTGCTTACTTTCATCTTATCTCTAAATCGCAAATTCTCCAGGACCAGATCTATGGTCCACGTTCTTCTCAAAGCCAACGGTTATGATCTTCTCCGCGACTCCATCCTTCGGGAATCTTCACTTCTCTCTGGAGCATGCCCTCCCAGATATTCATGATCTATCAACATGTGTCCCTTTCAAATCAACGGTCGAAATTTGCTTCGCAATTCAGGTTTCGAAGTTTTCAACTCTCAAACCTTTCTTCCTCCATGATGGCTATCTTCCGATGTGGAATACCAACTAACACCTGTCCTTAGCAAACGGACAACTCATATGAACTCCTTCTCTCCACCTTCAGGAATTCTCATTCAACTCTCCCCACCTTTTTTCGGAATGACTTTCTCCACAATGGAAAATCTCCTACCATGTGTCCTCCTCAAATAGATGACCCTAGTCCACTTCGGGACTTCGGACTTCAAAAATATCAACTCTCAACTTCTCCTTGCTCGCTTTTTCCCAGATCATTTTACTCAGAGTACAAGATCGGTTGTCGTGTGTCCTCCTACAGATCGATGGTCCCCAACTACTTCGATTATTCATACTTTGGGAGTTTCAACACTCCACCTTTGCTTCTTCCTAAAGCTCACAATCCATCACCATGTGTCCCTCTGGATCTAATGGTCCATATTCACTTTGTACTTTAGGTTTCGGGAGTCCTCTCTCCTGTGCGCTTCAAGAGACTTAAAGATCATGCACATTTCCCAGATCCAATGATATGGAACAATCCCTCTCCCTCCTAGATGGATATTAACCGATAATTCATGAAGTATTCAGACCTTCACTCCTTTTGAATATTTATCCTTGCTATCCCTTCTGAGCTTGATCCCTTTGAGGATTTTGATCTCCCACGCACTCCTTTCATTTCTGGGATCTCGACAAACTCAGGTCGAAGGATTTATTTGAAAGAAATTATTCTTGCACTCCTTGCGCTTCTCTATTCTGGTTCTTCAACACTTAGTCGCTCCTTGAATCTGCACACTCCTTGCACTTGGTCTAAGTTTTCGTCGTTCCTTATGAACTTCTCTAAGTCAATTCAAGGCTCTGACGATGCACTCCTTGCGTACAAGATGCACTCCTTGCATATGAATTCTCATAAGAGAAATGATTGAAAACTTATCAAAATCATCACAAATTCATATGATCAACTCTGAACAATCATACATAAGCGTAATGAACTAAAACACACACAAAATATAACATTCATTCAATTTCACTTCAAAATGAACATTGTCCAAGGAATTGGAACAATTTCGTCTACTCTATTCATTCATGAAATAAAATTACATAGTATTACAGTTCTTCACTATGTCTTTCTTGTCTTCCTATATGCTACTCTCCTCTGGCCTCTAATACAATACAACAACAAACAAAACTATCTAAGGAGTGGCTCCCCCAGCTCTCCTACATCCTGTATGCAACCTATCATATCAAGTTCTAGTGATTACCTACTTTGTCCTATTACAATAACTATCAGTTATTATCCGATAAGGGCTTCCATGCTCTATTTGCAACTCCTTAGAGTTGTACAATACTTTACAAACAAGATATATTTAAAAATGTTGTTTCCAAAATATCTCAACAACACGTTATGTTTCTGATTTAAATGTTGATTTGAAATTTGTCATGTTGAGATGTCATATCTTTGCCTCTGCGCTTGCTTCTTTAAATTTGAAGGCGATGCTCCTGCATCACACCACATCCTTCTAGTATCGGGTATTATTTTTTTAATTTCTATTATATTCCGACTAATATCCTTTTTTTCATTTGATCTACATGAGTGATTTATTTTACTTAGCCGCATTCGGCATTATACTCACAGAGATATCACAATATAAGATTTGTATTCTTTTGTCTCATTTACTATCTGTATGATCATTTATATGTTGTAGAAATGAATTACCTATAGTAGACATATTATATTAGCAGTATTTCCCATACTAGCCAAGTCATGAACATTACAGTGGTATCAAAGCTTTAGTCCTGCCAGCCTGTGACTAAAGACGATGAGTGCAACAGAGGAACCAGAGAGTTGTGATCACATAGGTGACGAATATGTCACTTACGATAGACGCAAGGAAAGAATTACTAGAACTAATTTTCCCCTTTTCCCTCCCATCTCATAGGAAGAGGAAGAGGCACACAGAGAAGCAAAGAGAAGGGCAGAGAATGATGTTGAGCATGAGGAAAAGAGGATGTTTAGGGACATATATGAGATACCATAGGATAGTGGTAAGGCCCCCATGGAACCAGAGGCAACCTTCATGTAGGTACTCAAAAATATGGTAGTCAGTCAACAGGCCATGACTCAGTATTTGGCACAGATGGTTGATAGATTGGCTATAGTGGGCACCCTAGGCACATAAGCCCCACATGCAGCACAGGGGAGCTTAGGGGTAGGAAGTAGACCCCAGACACCTACTTTCACATATACCTCTTCCGAGAGACGGGCATTGTACCACAATCAGATGACATCGTCTATAGGTCGTTGGAGGTAACGCCAGGTGAACCCCCAGGAGATGGAGGATGTGATGGAGGAGTGATTGTTCCCTAGTTTCAATAGGGAAACCCCAGAAACAACATAGGATCTGATAGCATAGAGGCTGCCCACTCAGGCGGAGGACATTGCAGAGTACATGAGGGAGTATGTAGCATTGGGTCTTGAATTCCATCAGGACATGACCTTGGTCGAGTATTGTAGAATCAGACTCGGGAACTACCCTAGAGACATAATATTGATTTCATTCGAAAATTTGGTAAACTCACTATACCTTCTTTTGAAAAATCGTCCAAATGCATAGCCAGAGTTTGGGTACAAAAGATAAACATGTACTATAAGCTAAACCAAATGACTGAGACATAACACATCAAATTTTCTACCCTACACTTGGAGGGTGAGGCACACGAGTGGTGGCATCATGGAATGGTGATGTTGGGACACAGTCACATCACCTCCTACAGGGATTTCACAGAGATACTCATGGACAGGTTTGATAGGATTGATACAGAGATCCATTTCAGGGATCTAGCCCAGTTGAGACAAACTAGAACAATAGAGGGATTCATCACAGAGTTTCAGAGGGTGGAAGTGGTAGTGATAGATATATCCGAGCCCAGTTTGACCATGTTATTGAAAGAGGGGCTCACAGAACCCTTGAGAGGATGGGTGAAGGCATACATGCCTCGCCCTTTGTAGGATTCCATCGCACGCACTCGAGATTTGGCAGACTCGACACCAAAGACGAAACCCTTTTCCAAACCCTTCATACCACAGAGGGATCAAGACATGAATCCATTCCAAATAGAATGGAATTGCAAGGAGAAGTTGGATGATGAGACAAGGAAATATATTATGAGGAAGAAACTTTTCTTCACCTGCAAAGACCCTTGGGTCCCAAGCCACATGTGCATGGGAAAGGGAGAGATTCATTATATAAAGGTGGTAGCAGACAGTGTGGACAATGACGAGGAGGAGCATGACAGTGGATCCACTAGCTCAGAGGAGGATCCAACACAGGCAAAGGATCAAACTCCACCGATACCAGCAGAGACTCACCCACCGGTAGTGCCATAGCCTCATGAGCAAGCTAATAGACGGAAACCAACAAAGGGAGGAGTCATAGCAACCCCTTCTGGTGTTCCAAGGTATGATACCCTCCAAATCAGAGGGACTATTCAGGAACAACATGCAATCACCTTGATAGATGGCGGGGCCACCCACAACTTCATTAATTCCTCATTAGTATTGAGGGTATCACTTTGGACAGAGGACATTGAGGGGTTTCATGTTGCAGTAGAAGATGGACATACAGTGGAGTGTCTAGACAAACTTCTGGACTTCGAGATAAAGTTAGGCATCTACACAGTGAGAGACAGATTTTATGTGTTTGACCTATTTGAAATAGATGTGGTATTGGGAGTCCAGTGGATGATCACCTTGGGAAAAATCACCACCAACTACCAAATCTTGGAGATGGGGTTCAGAGACAATGATGGGAAGAGGGTCGTTCTAAGGGGCATGTCGATAGGAGTGCAAAAGATAGTTTCAGCCAAGAGGATGGAGAGGATATTCAGACATGGGGAGTTAGCATATGTCGCATAGTGCTTAATCACTATGCGTAAGGATTAAGAGGGTCGACATCAGTATTAGATAGTGATCGAGAACTTGTTGGGATGACATCAATAGGTTTTTGGGTCGATTCCACCAGGGAGACCACTTGATATGTGGTTTGAGAACACCATTGAGTTGGAGAAAGAGGGAAAAACCTATGATCACACCACCCTATATTCATCCTAGGAGGTTCAAGGATGAGATAAAGAAAGAAATTAAGGAATTGTTATCGATGGGACACATCAGACCTAGCAGCATCCCATTCGCTTCTTTAGTTGTATTAGTACTGAAGAAGGATGGTACCATGAGGATTTGCATTGATTATCGGTCCTTGAACAAGAAAAACATCAAGAACTAGTATCCTATCCCTCACATTGACGAGTTGATGGATGAAATGCATGGGGAATTTTTCTTCTCAAAGATTGATCTATGCTTTGGGTATCATCAAATCAACATCCAAGAGCACGACATAGAGAAGATGGAATTTCGATGTCACTTTGGTCATTTCGAGTTTCTGGTTATTCCATTTGGGATAACCAATGCATAAACTACATTTCATTCTTGCATGAACCACATAATCAAGGATCAGTTGAGGAAATCAATCTTGGTTTTCTTCGATGACATCTTGGTCTACAACAAGCAAGAGCATATGAGGCACTTGGATGAGGTATTGAGAATCATGGAGGCGCAGTCACTATACACCAAAGAGTCCAAGTGTGAGTTTGGTATGACAGAGATACTTTACTTGTGGCACATCATCAGTGTACAGGGGGTACAGGTACACCAGGAGAAGATCGGGGCCATTCTGGATTGGCCAACGCCCAGGAATGTGACAGAGTTGAGGAGCTTCTTTAGGTTATGCAGCTATTACAGGAAGTTTGTCAAGGATTTTTCTCAGCTTAGAGAACCACTGATGGATCTCACCAAGCATGGGGTTTCATCTAGACTGATGAGTCACAGAAATCCTTTGATCACATGAAGGAAGTCATGGGAACATGTCTAGTGTTAGCATTACCAGACTTCACTCTGCCATTTGTATTAGAGTGTGATGCATCTGGCGAGGGTATCGGGGAAGATTTGATGTAGGGAGGACACCCCATTGTATTTGAGAGAAGGAAGATTAGTCATACCAAGAGGTTGTACTGCATATATAACAAGGAAATACTGGCAATCATGCATGCCTTAACGAAATTCAGACAATATTTGGTGGGCAGCAAATTTGTGGTCAAAACAAATCACAACAACTTGAATTATTTCTTTGAGAAGAAGGACCTCAGTGAGCACCAACAGAAATGGGTGATGAAGGTACAGGAATTCGACTTTGACATAGAGTATGTCAAGGGGAACAAGAACATTGTGTCGGATGCGCTATCTAGGACACCTGCGACATGTTATTTGATGGAGATTTCAGCGAATTGGAAATCCCACTTGTTAGTGGAATATTCCAAGAACCAATTCGCTTGTGAGATTCTATATGGACAGATTCAAGATGATAGGTATAGGGTCATTGAGGACGTCATATTATACAAGGACAGAGTCTACTTGGTACCAGAGTCAAGGCTCAAGAAGAATATCCTTGCAGCAGTTCATGATTCACCACTAGCAGGCTATTAGGGTTTTTTCAAAACTTACTGGAAGATTAGAGAGAGGTTCTCATGTAAGGGCCTCAAACAGGATGTTATGTGATAAATCAATGAGTGTGTGACTTGTTAGTAGAACAATTCAAAGCATATGCTTCCAGCAGGGATACTTCAACCACTTCCCATTCTAGAGAAGAAAGGGGAGAGCATATCAATGGACTTCATCATAGGCCTACCCAAGGTCCAAGGTAAGGACTGCATCTATGTATTGGTTGATAGATTGACCAAGTTTTCTCACTTATATGTCATACCAATAGAGTACAATGCAGTTTAGGTAGCCGATTTATTCATTAGAGAGGTCTTCAGACTTCATGGGTTGTCGAGGAACATCATCAATGACAGGGACAGTCGATTTATTGGGATTTTCTGGAGGGAGTGTTTTACATTGGTGGGGGCTAAGTTGACACCCAACACCAACTATCACCCTCATACATATGGGAAGACCAAGATTTTCAACAAGTGTGTTGAAGGGTATTTGAGAAACTATGTGGTTGGACAATAGAGAACATGGGTCAAGTGGTTTCATTTAGGAGAGCATTGTTACAACACCACTTTCCACATTTTCATTGGTATGACACCATTCCAAGAATTGTACATGTATGATGATCCAACTTTGATAGACTTGGTTTTCGGGGAAAGAATATCTACCAAGGCCAAGGATTGGATCACAAAGACTCAAGATATTCTCAAATTGTTAAAAGAGAACCTACAGACATCATAGAATCGATAGAAGATTAGTGCGGACATGCACATGATGGAGCGCAACTTTGAGGTTGGGGATTTGGTTTTCTTGAGACTCCAACCTTACAGACAGTCATCTCTAAAGAAGAGTGGGGTTGCGAAGCTCAAGCCAAGATTTTATGGACCTTACAGGATCATGTGTTGGGTAGGCAAGGTTTTCTATGAGCTAGAGCTTCCATAGGGGAGAAAGATTCATAAAGTGTTCCACGTATCTTGCCTCAAGAAGGAAGTGGGAAAATTCATCAGCACATCAGAGGAGCTTCCCCCATTGGAAGAGGAGGGGCAATTGGATTTGGCTATGATGAAGGTACTGGAGTTTCAAGAGAAGAAACTGAGGATCAGGGTCATCGAGAGTGTTTGATCAGATGGAGAGGGCTTCTAGTAGAGGATGCTACTTGGGAGAGCGAGCAAGTGTTGCAGCACCCTAGATTGGTATTGCTTGAGGACAAGCAATTTCAGGAAAGGAGGAGTGTAATGTCCCTTTCCAAATAGGATCTCCAAAGTGGAGGCTTAATGGTCTAAACAACCCAGTTAGACTATAGCCAGGGCCAGAAAGGGGTAAACAGTGTTACTAGAGGTCATTCTAGTCAAAAGTGTTATAATCGGAAAGTGACATTGAGCTAAAAGTGGTTAAAAGTGCTTTTAAGACAAATTGAGCTAAAAATAGAACATATGAGCTAAAATTAGAATTCAACAATGAATTAGGGTTTTGGGCATCTATAAGAGAAGGTACTATGACCTAATTGAGCATTATGTTGATTTTGACTTGTCATTGAGGAGAATGGCGCATCTTAGGAGAGGTAGCTCAGTGGATTCTAGGAGGAATACACCAATGGTTTATTTTGATGTTGAGATACACACCCTAGTCACCAGGGAGATTACATAGGTCTCCCATCAATATTCAACATCAATTATATAGGATTCAGCAACAGAGGTGCACTTGTTCAGAGAGAGGGTGCAACTTCTTAGGAGGTTTAGTGGATTGACTTGTCCCATTCAGGGGAATTCATAGATTCCCCACCGACCCATCTGAGAGGCAGGACATACGCATATTTTTTTTAGTTTCTCATCATATTTTGATGGAGGAATCATCAGGGGTGCATTTTTCAAACATTGGGAGTATGACACATGGGGAGGGCACATTCGAGGTTCTCGAGCAATCATTAGATCATATCTAGGGAAACCCTTCCAACCCATTTCATAGTAGGCTAGAGCGATCAGTTTGAGACACTTACCAGCTGATTCCCATGGTGGAATCGCCAAGGTGCAGTTTTCCATTAGCAGAGGGGCACATTTCCCCTAGGGGGATCCATCATGGGTCCAGACACACCATTAGAGGTATGGATAGTCACCAGGATTAAGAGGTAGAGCAGGGTGCACTATTTGGGATAGTTTCTTGGCAATTCCAAGAGGTTTATCCACCAGGGAGAACTTTCTAGACTTGTAGCAGTTGTCGTATGAGCTTGATCCAGATTTATGCAGGAACGCAATAGAATACACAAATAACCACGAATACAAAGATGTAGCGAAAATAACACTTCATTTCATTAATATCAAAGAACTGAAATTTGTTTACAGATAGAATATAAATAAACTAGCTAGGGCATTGGTAGCTTATATCTGAGAAGAGATGTGGCGGCTACAGGCCTCTGAAATCTGTTTTTTAATGAGGCTCGAAGGCCTATCTATTATTGAATAAAAATGGTAACCCTAAACATCCAGAAAATCTAACCCTAGGAGATGAAACGTCAAAATATGGGTCACGTCAGGGTAAATTGGTACATCAATTTCCCAGGGTCGTAACTTTGGCATACTATCTTCGTTTGACGCATATGATACATCGTTAGAAAGATCTATCTGAGGAATACAATTGTTGGAAAAATATATTGTTATTGGTAGATGCCCAAAAAACGTCGTTTAGGGCCTCAAAACGGCCCCGGAAGTTCAGAACCGAAGAACTGCCAAAAATAGTAAATTGTGCTACAATTAAGGAAACTAAAAATTTGAAAGAAACAATGGTGGGGGTCCAAGTGGAATAGGTGGGTGGCCACCAATATCCACTTGGATCATTCCTCCCCCCTTAGGAAGCAATGGTCCCCATTGCAGTGAGTTCCTCCATGAGATGAGGAAACTTCTACTGAACTTGGTCCCTGGTAGGCCACTTGCCCTAGTGAAGGACTTGGCCTGCTTTGACAACTCGATATAGTTGGATCCTCTACTGGTGGGTGTTCTTGATCTGTGTGTCCATAATCTGATTAGTTGTGTCTTGATCCATACAGTCTGGATTTAACTCTGTTGGTGTGATTTGTTCTTCCATATCGGATGTGTCCAGTAGAGGTGGAAAGTAAGGTCGAAGGAGGTCCACATTGAGAATTGGGTGAAGACCAAGGAATGGTGGGATACTGAGCTCGAAGTAATTGTCCCCTACAGCCTTGGTGATGGTGTATGGCCCATATCGGAGCGAGAGAAGCTTGCGGTGGGGACCAATGAGGATATCCTTCTGCAAATGTAGCCACACTTTGTCGCCCACCTGGAAGTTGTGTTGCACCTGATGTTGATCATGTCTCTTCTTGTACTTAGCATTGGCTCTGTCCAATATGTCGTGAACCTGTTGGTTAATGTTTTGAATGCGCTCAATGAAGTTCTTCGCCTTGGCGGCTTCAAACTGGACATGAGTTGAATCATCCTGAGTAGTTGCAAATGGTATGGCTACGTCAATGTGACATAGTGGCTGGAATCCCAAGCCCACCTGAAAGGGGATGTGGTCATTTGAGCTATGGAGGGATCTATTATAGCTATGTTGTACATAGGGGAGGCTCTCATCCCATGTGCGTGCATGCTTTGATTTGTACATGCGCAAAATGTGTGTGATCATCCTGTTGACAACCTCTGTATGGCCATCAGTTTGGGGATGGAGAGTTGTGGACTTGGTGTCTAGCATTGACCAGAGGCTAGACCAAAATGTACTGAGAAACCTACTATCTTGATCCAATATGACAGACTGTGGGATCCCAAAGTGTACCCAAACTCAATCAAAGAAGACTTTAACAGTCGATTCTGCTGTGATATTTGTCTTGCAGACCGCCATAATGGCCATCTTCGAGAATCTATCAACAACCACGAAAACATAGCCATTTCCATTCTTAGTAGAAATAAGGCCCAACATGTAATCCATGGAGATGGATTCCCAAGGTCGACTAGGGGTAGGCATCGGATTATAGAGGCTTTACTTCTTAATGGTTGGTTTGGAAATGGCACAGGCAGTGCAGGATATGATGTACTTCTCGACATCATGTCGAAGGTTTGGCCAATAGAAATACTTTTTCAATACTTCCATTGTTTTCTCGACCCGACTATAGTGCGCTTCCCAAATCATCTTGGCACGCTTGCTTGAAGGAACACAAAGGTGCCCCAGGTGACCTAGTAGTGCATCCTGGAGGTGAAAATTTGGAACTCGGTTACCCTCCAAGAGAGTTTTGTATGTGTGGCCAAAATCTGGATCGCTCTTGTAGAGAAGCGGCCAATCAGAAGTCTCATGCCCACAAGAGTTAAGAACGGTGGTTATCACCACGATTGGTGGTCGGTTGAGGCAGTCTGCAACATTATTGGTGTTTCCCTTCTTGTACTTTATTTTCAAATGAAACTGTTGCATATATGTGGACCACTTCTAATGGCGATCATTCTGCAACTTCCCTTATGTATGTATGAACTGCAGGGGTTGATGGTATGTGTGGATGATTGTTTCCTTCCCCAAAATGTAATGCTTCCACTATCGACAATCCTACACAATGGAATACATTTCTTTGTCATAAGTGGGATACTTTCAGACTGTTTTAGACAGTGTCGCACCGTGATATGCCATTGGATTCCCCTGTTGAGTAAGAACTCCTCTAATAGCATAGTCAGAGGCATTTGTCTCGATCTCAAATGGTTGTTGCAAGTCTAGTATTGTGAGAACTGGGGCGCAACAGACGCGATGTTTCAATTATGCAAATGCCTTTTGTTGAGATTTTGTCCAAAAGAAATTTTCTTTTTCTCCTCCCTTGGTGACTTGACTCAAGGGCCAAGTGATATGAGAGAATCCCAACACAAACCTATGGTAGAAATTAGCAAGACCCAGAAAGTTGCGAAGCTTTGTTAGAGTGGTTGGGGCTGGACAATCCCGGATGACTGGATATTGGTTGGATCCACATGCACCCCACACTCATCAATAATGTATCCCAGATACTGAACCTGGGTCATGCTGAAAGTGTACTTCTCCAAATTAGCACATAGCTTGTGTTTCCGCAGTGTTTGGAGAACCTGTCGGATGTGGTGGAGGTGCTCTTCCCAAGTTTGGTTGAAGAGCAGGATGTCATCCAAGTACACTACTACAAATGAGTTGGTGAATGGTTGCAAGTTGTTTTCCATCAGCCTCATGAATATTGTGAGAGCATTCTTCAACCCGAAAGGCATGACCAGCCATTTGAAAAGGCCCTCCTTGGCTTTGAAGGCAGTCTTCCACACATCGGACGGTTCGATTGGTACCTGGTGATACCCGGACTTCAAGTCAATCTTGCTGAAATATTTATCCCCTTTGAGTTGGTCTAGAAGGTCATAAATCCATGGGATCAAGTACCTACTATGGATGGTGATCTTGTTCAGTGCTTGATAGTCAATATAGAGTCTCCAAGTCTCATCCTTCTTCTGCACCAACACGATCGGTCTCCCACAGGGCGATGAACTTGGTCAGATGTGACCTCTCTATAGAATCTCTTGAATATGTCACTTAATTTCATCGTTCTCCAGAATAGAGCAGTGATATATCGATCCATTGGGCAGTGACGCACCTGGGGTCATATCGATGGGGTGCTTGACCTGACAATACAGAGGCACCCCTACGGGTGAGGTGAAGATGTCCCGGTACTCCTCCATGACCTTGTCCATTCATTGTTTTCATGCAGAGGAGCCTTGTCTGGAGGTTGTGGCCACAGACTTATTCTTGCCCTGAGGACGGATCATTAGGAAAACAAATTTCCCAGTTTTGGAAATGAGCTAACTGCATTGTTTTGCAGTAACCAAAGAGATAGTGACAGGTGGTGGTACCTCTAGTATCTTGTACAACTTATTTCCCAAGTTAACAATAAAAATGTGAGGTAGGGACTCATACACAACATGTCGCTTCCACAAGTATGGTTGGCCTAATAACACATCACAAACATCAAGAGGAGCAATGTCACATAATACCTCATCGGTGAAGGGCTTGATGTTGTAGGGAAGGCGACATTGTTGGATGACACGGAGATCCCATCCTTGGTGAAGACACCCGATGGTGTATGGTTGTGGGTGTGTTGTGGTCGGAAATCCCAAACACTTCATGACCTATGCTGAAATGAGGTTATTTTGGATCCCATTATCGACAATGAACTGTAGCGGGGAACCTTTTACCCACATTTGGGAGTGGAAGAGATGCTCCTCCTCCTCTCGATCTTTCGATTATTCCTTTTGGATCTTCGTGGTGGAAACGGTGGCACTGGGATCCACATTTATAATATGCTTCCCTCTGTCATTCCCCTTCTCGGGTTTTGATTTAGTTTCAGAGAAGGCATCTAATTCAGAAGCCCTCATCTTGGAAACTAGTGACTATTTGGCCCGACACTCACTTGTGTTGTGAGTGGAGCTCTTATGGAACTCACACCACTTTCCCATGTCCTTCTTCGACTTCACAGTGTTTTTCTTTGCTTGTGGATTTGGCAGGTTGTCTTGAGCCACCATGCCTTGGATTTGTCCTTTGTTCTACGGTTTGGGGGCACCTTTCGCTTGCTTTTGATTCGCAGATCCAAAGTCTCACTTCTTCTGTTTTAATTTCTTCTCAATATTGGCAGCATAACGGTATGTAGTACCAAGTGAGGAGATGTCAAAGTAATCCATTTCCTCTTGAATGTATCTTTGTAGAAAAATGTGGTACTTCAACACCAAATGTTTCTTTGAATCTTTGATACCCAACTTTGTGCGCATGGTATGGATTAGATTCGTCAGCTCATGCACATCTTGATCTCTTTGTTGCTGCAGTGTAGTCCATTGTATGTACTTGTCCTCATAGCTCCCCACAGGATAATATTGTTCCTTGATGGTGTCTCAGAAATAATTCCAAGTGGGTACGACCGAGAATAGGGAGGGTTCCTCCTCGTCCTTTTTATCACAATAGGTTTCCCACCATTCCTTGACATGGGGGGTGGCTTTGAGCAGTGAAAAAATAATCTTCTCCAGGTTGGAAAAGTCATGAACCAAGAAATATCCTTCTAATAGATTAAACCATCTATCTACAGTGTCTGCATCTATTTGACCATCAAATATGGGAATGTCAAATTTTACTTGTACCTTAAAAGGGGTTGTGCCTCCAGAGTGGTTGTTGAATGCAGATGCGCCGCCAGTGGGAAATCATTGAAGGATCTAGAAAAAGTTATACATCATCGTGTTCCTTTGTTTTTCAAGGGCCTCCTCGAGAAATATTTTGATAGAATCTCCTACTCCCTCTTCTTTCTTTTCATCCCCCATGGGTGATCGTCAGGGTTTGTGAGGCTGATCTTGCAAAGGTTCAACCAGATCGAGCCCTAACTCCTTATACCCCGACCTTGTTGGGGAAATGAAAAGAAGGATCGAGAAAGAGAAGATCGCTCTAATACCACTGATCCAGATTTATGCAGGAACGCAACAGAATACACAAATAACCACGAATACAAAGATGCAACGGAAATAACACTTCATTTCATTAATATCAAAGAGCTGAAATTTGTTTACAAACAGAATAGAAATAAACTAGCTAGGGTGCTTGTAGCTTATCTCTGAGAAGATATGTGGCAGCTACAGGCCTTTAAACTATGTGTTTAATGAGTCTCAAAGGCCTATCTACTATTTATCAACAATGGAAACCCTAAACATCTAGAAAACCTAACCCTGAGAGATGAAACGCTAGAATATCGGCCCCGTCGGGGTAAATTGGTACATCAATTTCTCGGGGTCGTAACTTTGGCATACTATCTTTGTTTGAAGCATATGATACATCGTTAGAAAGATCTATTTGAGGAATACAATTGTTGGAAAAAAAATATTCACATTAGTATATTCCCAAAAAAACGTCGATTAGGGCCTCAAAACGACTCCAGAAGTTCAAGACCCGAAAAACTGCCAAAAATAGTAAATTGTGCTACAATTAAGGAAACTGAAAAACTGAAAGAAACAATGGTGGGGGCCCAAATGGAATAGGAGGGTGTCCACCAATATCCACCTGGATCAGAGCTATCGTAGCTTGTAGAAAATATTCATCTCATCCATTGCATTCCACCGCATCCTTCTAGTATCGGGTATTATTGTTTTAGTTGTTATTGTATTCCAACTAATATCCTTTTGTCATTTGATCTAGCCGAGTGATTTATTTTACTCAGTCGCATTCAACATTGTACTCAAAAAGATATCATAATATAAGATTTGTAGTCGTTTGTCTCATTTACTATCTGTATGATCATTTATATGTTGTAACAATGAATTACCTACATTAGACATATCAGATTAGCATTATTTCCCATACTAGCCAAGTCATGAACATTACACTCTACCCAGTCCTTGGAATACTTGTAGCAGTTTCGAATTATCATTCCACTATTCGTGAATATATGTGAGACCTGTGTATTTTCCTTGCGGCCACCTTGGGATGTCTGTGGAAAGTTTCGTTGTGGAAATAAATGGTTTTGTTTTGCTTTGCAAACCCCTTATTAATATTTATCCCTTATGTCTTCCCAGACCAAAAATTTTTATCTGACATATGGATTGTTAGTAAACTCAAACTCGGGTTTTGATACTTGTTATGGTGTTGACCCGATAGTGGAAAAGATTGGTTATATCTGTGAATTCTTGGCTCGTTTGTTACTTATTTATCTATGAGGGTAATGTCGATTTTGAAGTTATATGGTTTCTGGAAAAAACAATGACAGCCAGCTTCGTAATGGGGTTTCGAACCCAGTTAGTTTATGCAACAATTATTGGGTTTTTGATATAAGTTTTATATGATGAAGGGTTGATGGATTTATGGTTGTTTTCTCAGCCTCACATGTTGGCTTGAGGCAATCTGGTTATAATTGTTTTCAATTGACTTTGTAAATAGTCTCCTATAAAACGTTATGCTAGTTTAAATGGATATCTATGGAAAAAGGAAAAGTGGAAAATGGAAATTGTAAAGTTTGACAGTCTTGAAATTTTCCTTGGGTTTTATATTGAGCACTATAGAAATTGTCATGTCTTGGATTTTAATTATTTATAGAAAAAGGTTTTTGGAAAATAATAACAATATCAATTTTAAAAGTCAATAAATCGTATTCATGTAATAGAATAGTAATTGTCTCATTCCCATTCGTTATCTCACTTTATTCTCATTAAAAATCCCACCTCCTTCCCAGTTACATTTAAAAAAAAAAAAGGGAAGACAACTGGTGTTGGAAGTTTGGATATGGAGACATTGTTTTAATAAAGAAGTTGCCTCTGCTTTTGCTTGAACAATATCCATTGGTTGCTTCTCATCCATGCTGCCACTTTTCTCTCATTACAAATCCCCCCAGCTTCCCAATATCCCTATCACTACCTATTCAAATGGAAATTGATTATTAAATTTAAAGGTATGATGGATGGATGGATAGATTGCATGTGATTCTATTATGAATGATATAGCCAACCTTTTGATTTTATTTAGGTAGATTATTGATGCATGGATTGTTAAGATTTTTTCATAACATGATTGGAATATTGCTTCAGGATGATTTTCTTTAACAGAGGCAGCAATGGAAGGGGTGCAAATAGAGGTAGACGAAATAATTGGCAAAGAGGCCATAGAAGGCCATGATTTTCGATACATTTTTAATTTGATCCGCAAGAACTAAATCAACTTTTCCAAGATGGGTTTTTAAATCTAGTTGGACAAATAATTATACAACCTATACTTGAGAGGCATCCTTTCCATCCACGTCAAAATTTTCTGGTATCCATGTCCCCCCTCATGTGTCTATACAACCAGAACCACCTGCCAATTATGGTTGGCAAGAAATTGTTTATCAACCTGTAGCTCATCACCATGGTTGGCCTACTGTGTCATTTCCATTACCCCTTCCTCCACCGCCAATCAACCCAAATTCCCAAGTTGATCATGCTGCCTCACCAGTACAATCCTCTCATGCTGGAAAAAGGCTAAAAACTTATGTTCCCAATCCAAATCTAGATAAGGGAAAAGGAGTGGCCAATCCCTCCAAGTCCTCCAAAGATTCCTTTGAATTTGTGTCTTCCCATATTCACCTCAAAGATAGTTTCCCCCATGTCATTAATGAGATCCACCCACAAGGTCCTAATCTGCTGAAGACTATTGCATAGGAAAAGTCAAAAATGGAATCAAAATAAGGCAGCAATTAAAAGAGGCAAAATTCCTCACACAACAAATATGGTTTTTAGTGATTTTTAATGATTTTCTTTTGAATACAAATCTTATTTGTGTGATAAAAAATGTTTTGGATAGCAAGGACATATTTAGAGAGGATTTTTTGGGACAACATGAGTATGAATCTATTTTTTTCTATAGTCATGTTTTATTTTGATCTTAAAATATTTTGACTATTTATGAGGATGGGAGTTACAAGGAGAATACTTGAGTTAATTTTTTGGGGTATTATGTTTCATGTTTTGACAATCATTTAAAATATGAAAATGGAGTGACATGGGGTCCCACATATTTAGTTATTATTTAAATAGACCCATATTTATGTATTATTATTTATTTATCTCAATAAATTAGCTAAGCTAATTAAGCTTATAAAAATGGAGGTAGTTGAACTACCATAACTTATTGGCAAAGAATAAAAGCTCAATCAAATGAAGAGACAAAGGAGTAAGAGAGAATAGAAGGAGAACTTCTTCTATAACGTTTTCTCTGTATTTGTGAGATACTTCCATTCTTCATTCATTCTGAGTTTACTAGAAGGCTTAACCATCTTGATGACAGCAGGGTATTATTGAAGGAAACATGATTCAAAACTGAATCATATTTTCCAGCAGCTTGTCCTTAAAGGTGTATGATTTATCTTTGGCGGTCTGTGTGTTCTTGTTTGTTTATAGATTAAATTTCATGACTGATAAAGAATATTTTGTTGAGTCAAGTGACAGCACTGTGTGGTAAGTTGATCCATATCTTTAGCTTCAGTTTTCTTTTGTTGTCAGATTCTTTTTGTATGGTTCCCATCGGAGGCTTCTAAATATGACTTTGGTCCCTACCCTCGTAAGAGATTTTAAAGAGAATTCAGCTTTGTATCTCATAATGAAATCAATATAAAAATCATATTTATGATTTCAATCTCACATGTATATATTGATGATGTTGTTCATATTTTACCTTTATCCTTGTCTCTTATCCATGTACACACTTATGTAATTTCTTGTTTCTTTATCTTTCTTTTGCACAATTACATATAATATATAAAACCAACCTTGGTCCCTCATACTTAATACCTTTGGATTAAGTGATTTTTTTTTAAGGCTATAAACCCTAGGTAAAATTCCCAACTATATTTCCTTAGCCCAACAAGATCTGAAAATGCTTGAGTAAGGTTCCTCGTAACTTTTCCTCAACATTTATTTGGTGACCATACTAGGGATACCTTTCCATATCTCTCTAGTTGAGTGTATCACAATTGTGTTGGACATAGTGTCATTGTTGTATTGTCATTGATGTCAACAGTCGATATCACTGATGTGATGATAAGTTGAGATAAAATCTCAGGAGGGTTATTGAATAAAGATTAAAGCTCAGAAGAGATGGCGCAATGAATTTTAGAAGAATCGTTGGAGGAATAGTCAATAGTATATAATGACTGATGTCTAACCGTTGGACGATATGCAGAGATTAAATATCAGGAGAGTTAACGAATGAATATCAAATCTCAGAAGAGATGGCGTGTTGAAACTCAATAGGTATGGCGCGATGAAAATCAGATCAAATCAAGACTGTTGATGCACAATCGCCATATCAATGGCAGGGATGAATTGCGGAGATCGAAAGAAGAATTAAACTACTCGCTAGTTACAATCCCGCAATTGGTCTATATCTTCAGATCTCATAAACTCAAATATCGAAGATTTTGGTTGATCCAACAAACGATAAGATTAAGTTGGATTTAGTCATGATCGTTGGATGCGCAATCGCTAGATCAACGGCAGGGATATATTGTGGAGATCGAAAGGAGAATTAAAAATCGTGATATTTCCAATCCCGCAATTAGTCAAGACCGTCAGATCTTATAGTCTCAAAGATCAACAATTGTGGTTGACTCACCAACAACACACAACTTCAAATTGCAGATTTTTGGTGACAAGTTAAATCACTCGCAAGTTGTGGTTCCACAACCATCCTTGATCATGGATCTGCTTCAAGAGTCTTCATAACCATTGGATCACTTTAAAATGGAAGGATAGGATAAGCAGAGCAAAAGTTGAGAATTCGATTATCTGACTTTGCATTAGTCGTCGGATTAAAATTAAGTGGAAGGAAAGGATAAGAAGAAAGGTTGAATTCTCGATTATCCGAATACTCATCAGTCATCAAATCATTCTAAATATGTGAGGAGGTTAAGCTTCAGAAAAATATCACTTCAAAATTTTAAGTTTGAGACTTGAAATTCCCGAAGCCCGGAGAACCGAAGAGCCGAAATAAATTCTCGACTGCCGGATCATTCTAAGTAAGCCTCAACTATCTGATTCAAGAGGACATGTGGCAGACCACATCAGCAAGGAAATGTGGGAGATCTACATCAGCAAAGACATATGACAGATCACGTCAACAAGGACGTGTGGCAGAAGACCATGTCAGCAAGTACACGTGGAATAATCATATGATGACATGTGTCAAGAGGAAATTGTCTCATTCCATGTCAACACGTGACATAAATAAATTACGTCACTTTGAAAGAATTACTTCGGGATTTTCACCACTAGCAAATGACAAAATCTCTGAAGTCCCGAAGGACGAAATCCCAAAGTAGACATGGTTCATCCGATCTAAAGAAACACTTTGGGAGCATTCTCATCCATCGATCTACTATAGTGGAAGGATAGCGTAAGTTGAAATAGCCGAAGTCCCGTAATAAAAGGTGGCCATCCATCATGATTCTTGATCAAGTCCTAGCCATCAGATTAAACAATGAAATGATGAGTGTAAGGATCAAATATGACCATTGATTTGTTTCCATGAAATAAACCGTCTGATCTAATTGGAAGATTTGAAAAGTTGAAAACTTGAAGTTCCGAAGGGCGAAGTTCCATCAGCCGTTCATCTCATCAGAAGATTGAATCCTGACCATTGAAATTGATAAGCGCTCAAGCACTCGTTTGGGATAATGTCTGGTCACCTTTGTTGGTCATATAATATAAGATATTTAAATGAAAATATAATGCATTGTTGTAATTGGTAAGCCTGTGGTTCTGTAACTCTCGGTCACATGTAATGTTTTGAAGGAAGCGCCTACGCAGAATTCGGTTTCTGTGAAAATAACAGAGATTTAGGATCGAGTTTAAAGGATGAAATTGATCCATATGTTATCAATTTATGAAAATCCTTCACAGTAAAAATAATAATCAGTGATTATGTTTAAGTTAAACAAAGAGGTGTGATGGTTCAAAACCAAGGGACATATTGTATCACTCTCACACTGTTTTGAAGAATATATAAACGAGGAACAGTGTTGAGAAGAAAAGTGTCTCTGCAGTCCGAATTAGAGAATATATTAAATTAGAGAAGCATAGAGAGATGGAGTAAAATACTTGATACAGAAGTTTTTCTAGATTCATAAAATCAAGGGTGGTTGGGTGGTGCAAGGGCAGGTTGGTTTCTGCAGAGGGATTTGGTGCTTCCCTATCAGTTGTAGCTAACTAAACAGGGGGTTGTATCCTCCTACCAGTTGGTGTTGGTGAATAAGGTTGTGGGTGCATCCTGATCAGTTGGTGTTGATCGAAAAGGAAGATTATCTTCCTTCTATGTAACATGTAAAACAAATTTTGCAATTAATAGAAAAGCATTTGTGGTTTTTCCCAATTGGGTTCCACAATAAAATATTGTGTCAAAATTCTTCTTGCATAAATAAAAGAAAATAATAAAATTATTGTGTCACTGATTCACCCCCCCCCCTCTCAGTGACAGGATCTGATCCTTCAATTGGTATCAGAGCAAGTCTCTTCACAAAAGGTTTAAATCACTTGAAGAGGAATACACATGAGAATGGATCACCAATTGAAGATGTCATAAAAAATCCCCCTATTTAATGGTGAAGACTATGTCTTTTGGAGTGTTAGAATGAAAATCTATCTAATTTCCATTGGACTGAAAGTATGGACATTAGTTGAAAAGGGATATGATGTTCCAAAAGCCATGCCCATAGAAGCAAAAGACAGGAAAAAAAAATTGGAACATGCAAAAGCCTTAAACACATTACAAGTTGGACTTAGTAAGAAAATCCTTGCTAAGGTACTAAACTGTAATAATGCAAAACAACTCTGGGATAAATTGGAAACTATATATGCATGAGATACCAAGGTTAAGAGGGTCAAACTCCAGACTCTCAAGGTAAAATATGAGGGCCTAAAAATGAAATATGAGGAAAATATCTCTGAGTACTTCGAAAGAGTTGATAATATTATTAATTCAATCAGATGATTAGGAGTAGAAGTATCAGACAATGAGCTAGTTGAAAAAATTCTAAGACTTTTCTATTCTATACAATCCTAAAGTGTTCTCTCTTGAAGATCGAGAAAATCTAGATAAACTCACCATGGATGAATTATATGGAATCCTAACATCCTATGAGTTAATATTAGTTCATGAGAATCAATCACAAGGAGAGGCAGCCTTCAAGGTACTCAAGAAAACATAGAATCAGAAGCAAAAACTTCAATCCAACCATGATGAAGAATCTAATGTGGAAGAAGCAACTTTCATTAAAAAACTTCATAAAGGATCAGGGAAGTACAAAGGCAAGCTCCCTTTCAAATGTTTTAACTATGGAAAGGTTGGCCATTTTGCAGCCAAGTGTCCCTATACCAAGGACGACCCTGAAGATGAAGAAAACAAAATCAAACAGTACAAGAAAAAGGAAAAACCCAACTACAAGAAAAAGTTTTACAAAGGGAAAAGGAACTTTTACTCAAAAGAAGAAAACAACAGTTCATCAGAGTCTAGTGATAGTGATGATGATGAAGTCCTTTTTCTATGTATTCAAGGGTCTAATTATATAGAAGACATGAAACATGAGAAAGAGTCGGAAGATGAAGCAGAATTTAATATGGAAGAAGAACTTCTCAGTGCCTTGGATGAATTAAGAAAATACAAAACCAGATATAGACAGTTGAAAAGTTTTGTAGTTGAACAAAAGGAAAAAAATGAACAGAAAGAAGAGGATAAGGAAAAACTCATGAGCAACCTGAAAAACAAAATCCTAGAAGAAAATAGGATTGAAGAAATTCTATAAAAGTCTCTTAAAGAAAAACAAATAACCTGTGAAAGAATGGAGGCATAAATAGTTCACCTAAGAAAATAACTGGATACAAAACTCATTCAAACAAGATATGAGAATAGCTCTAAAATATTGGATAAGATTATTACCACACAAAGGGATTAAGGTAATAAAAATGGAATAGGTTATTCTCAAGAAAAAATCCAAGTCAACTCAAAATGTTCTCCTCGGTACATTTAAGAAGAAAAACGAAGAGAAGACAAATAATGACCAGAACTCCAAAGGATTATTTCCACCCATCAAGAAGGACAACAAGACAATACCAAAGAAGGTTTATCAAAATAGGTACCCTCGCATTTTCTTTGGTTATTTCTTTGCATGCTTTAATTTCAAACACAAAGCTATGAATTGTAGAGCATAAAGAAGAAAATATCTAAAGGTTAAGAACTATAACCTTAAAGATAAACAAGCAGTAAATCGAGTTAAAAGTAGAAACTATAACTCCTTTGCACCTCTCCAAGAAGGGGACCTATAATGCTTCAGATGTCATAACTATGGACATAAGTCCATAATTATAGATTAATGGAAGTTTCAGAACAACCAAAGTTCATTAGAGAGAAAAAGAAACTTTCAAGAGAAAAAACATCAAAAAGGGAATGTCTTATTGCCTTAAAAGCCCAAGATAAAGAAGACCTTTGGTATGTTGACAGTGGGTGCTCAAAACATATGGAAGGTAACAAGGACAAGTTTTTAGACTTAAAGAAACAAAAGGGTAAAGTTACATTTGGTGACAATGCTTTAGGTAACATACTTGGGAAAGGCATTGTGATTTTGGGAAAGGACAAAGCCAAAAATGTGTTGCTTGTTGAAAAAATGAAACCTAGTCTATTAAGTGTCATCCAAACCTGTGATCAAGGGAACTTCTGCATCTTTGATTCCTAGAAATGTGATATTAGGAGAGAAGACATAGGAAAATTAGTTGGTGCTTCTCCTAGAACTCCCAAAAATGTATATATACTAGATGAAAAATTGAATGAGAAATGTCATATAAATCTAGTAGATGAAAGTTGGCTATGGCATAGAAGGTTGGGGCACAAAAACTTTGACAATCTAGTGCAAGTCGGAAATCTTGGTGCAGTAAGAAACTTGCCAAAAATCATAAAGCCCTCAACTACTATGTGTAGACACTGTCAACTAGGGAAGCAAACTATAATAAGATTCAAAGAAAAAGAATACACAACCTCAAAACCTTTAGATCTTGTTCACACTGACCTATGTGGACCTACAAGGACCAAGAGTTTGCAAGGAGAGTCTTACTTTATGTTGTTCATTGATGATTTTACTAGAATGGGTTGGATATGTTTTCTCAAAGAAAAATCAGAAGCACTTAACAAATTCAAAGCCTTTAAAACCCTTGTTGAAAATGAAAAGGAGACAAAAATCAAATGTCTTAGATCAGACAATGGTGGTGAGTTCACCTCAAAATATTTTGATCTCTTCTTTGAAACCCATGGAATAAAAAGACAATTCTGTGCTGCCAGAACACCTCAGCAAAACGAGATTATTGAGAGAAAGAATAGAATAGTTCAGGAGGTTGCAAGGACTATGCTCAATGAAGCAAAATTGTCTGATGGATATTGGAGGGAAGTTGTAAGCACAGCAGTATGCATATTGAACAGAGGTCATCTCAGGGTTAATAGTGATAAGACTCCTTATGAACTATGTTTTGGAAGAGATCTGTCGGTAAAATACTTTAAGGTCTTTGGAAGTAAATGCTACATCAAAAGACTTGATGAGAATCGTGGAAAATTTGATGCCAGATCTGATGACAATATTTTTCTTGGATATGATTCTAACAATAAAGCATACAGATGATACAATCTTATATCATATAAGATTTTTGAAAGTGCAGATGTCAAGGTGGATGACCTAAAATCGTTAAGAATCAAAATTCAAGAGACTATACCTGAAAGTGAAGATGAAGATGATGATGAGACAATTGGCACACAAGTGGAAGAAGTAGAAGAGAATAAATAAAGGGAATATGATTATATGCATACAAGTGAAGACGAAGAAGATATTCAAGAAGAGATAAGAGAGGAATTCCCAAGAAGAGACATAAAGACACCCTCAAGAATGACTCAAAAGAATCATCCTGAAGAATTGATTATTGGAGATATGAATGATGGTGTGCACACAAGAAGACAACTATTGTATCAAACAGAAATAACATTTTTGTCACATATTGAGCCCAGCTTAATCAAATATGGATGTAAAGACAAGAATTGGGTCAAAGCTATGAATGAAGAATTGGACCAAATTGAAAAAAATCAAACTTGGGAACTAGTTTCAAGACCAAAAAACAAAAATGTCATTGGAACTAAATGGGTGTATAAAAACAAAATGAATGAGAATGGGCAAGTAATCATAAACAAAGCCAGATTGGTCTATAAAGGGTATGCTCAGGTTGAAGGATTAAACTATGAAGAAACCTTTGCACCTATGGCTAGATTGGAGGCAATTAGGATGTTCCTAGCTTTCTCCAGCTAAAGAAAATTTAAAGTATACCCAATGGATGTCAAGTCATCATTTCTCAATGAAAACTTAGAAGAGGAAGTCTATATTGAGCAACCAAAAGGATTTAAATTAACTAACAAAGGAGACTATGTCTGTAAACTAAATAAAGCACTCTATGGGATAAAACAAGCACCTAGAGCATGGTATGCAAGGCTAGATTCTTATTTACAAAAAAAAGGCCTCAAAAGGGGATCAACAGACAACAATATTTATTGCAAAATTATTGGTAATAACATAATTATTATGGAAGTATATGTTGATGATATTATATTTGGCAGTGATGATGAAAAAATGAGCAAGGACTTTGCTAGGATGATGCAGGAAGAATTTGAAATGTCCTTTCTTGGTGAATTGAATTTCTTTCTTGGATTACAAATAATACAGTCCAAAAGAGGATTGTTTATCCATCAGTCTAAGTATGTTAAAGATATGCTTAAGAGATTCCAGTTAGAAGATTGCAAACCTGTTAGTACACCTATGACAGTTGGATGCAAACTAAGCAAGGATGATGAGTCCAAAGTTGTAGATCCAAAACACTATATATCAATGATTGGGAGTTTGCTCTATGTAACAACTTCCAGACCTAATGTGAAGCAATTTTTGGGGATGGTGGCTAGATTCCAAGCAACGCCAAAGGAGAGCCATGTTCAAGTTGTAAAAATAATCTTTAGGTATTTGAAAGGAACCATGGATCTTGGTTTGTGGTACCCTAGCAAGGATTCATTCACTTTAAAAGCCTATTAAGATGTTGATTTGGCAGGCAATGTAGATGATAGAAAAAGTACAAGTTGGGGAGCGTTCTTTTTGGGAGAATCATTGGTAGCTTGGATAAGCAAGAAACAATCCTCAATTTCTCTGTCTAGCACTGAAGCTGAGTATATTGCAGCATCATAATGTTGCACACAAGTGGAATGGATGAAACAAACCCTACAAGACATCAAAATAGTATTTGAAGAACCTACTATTATATACTGTGATAATACAAGCGCTATAAGTCTCTCCAAGAACCCTGTCCAACACTTAAAATCGAAACACATTCCCATAAAGTACCAATATCTAAGAGATCGGGCTGAAAATAAGAACATTAAATTGGAATATGTTCCAACACAAGAACAGGTGGCAGATATTTTCACAAAACCCTTAAGCAGAGATGTATTTGAATATATCAGGAAAAAATTGGGAGTAATCCTTCCTCCAACCTAAAATCTCTCAAAATAAATAAAAATGAATCAATTGGCACCAAATTAGGGGGAGACAGCAATCATAGGAAGAGAAACCCTTTTCCATTGATGTCAAAGGGGGAGAGTAACTTCAAAGGAGAGAAGCATCATCACAGAGGGAGATTGTGTATGAAGCTTGTGAGTTTCCATCAATGAAAAAGGGGGAAATCGTTGGACATAGTGTCATTGATGTCAACAGTCGATATCATTGATATGATGATAAGTTGAGATAAAATCTCAAGAGGGTTAGTGAATGAATATCAAAGCTCATAAGAGATGGCACAATGAATTTTAGAAGAATCGTTGGAGGACTAGTCAACAGTATATAATCACTGATGTTGAACAGTTGGACGATATGTAGAGATTAAAGCTCAACAGAGTTAACGAATGAAGGTCAAAGCTTAGAAGAGATGGCACATTGAAACTCAGTAGGTATGGAATGATGAAACTTAGATCAAATCAAGACCATTGATGTGCAATCACTATATCAACAACAGGGATGAATTGCGGAGAGTGAAAGAAGAATTAAACTACTTGCTAGTTACAATCCCGCAATCGGTCTAGATCGTCAGATCTCATAAACTCAAATGTCGATGACTATGGTTGATCCAACAAACGATCATATTAAGTCGGATTTATTCATGACCTTCGGGTGTGCAATCGCCAGATCAACGGCAGGGATAGATTGCGGAGATCGAAAGGAGAATTAAACATCATGTTATTTCCAATCTTGCAATTAGTCAGGATCGTCAGATATTATAGCCTCAAAGATCGACGATTGTGGTTGACTCACAAACAACGCACAACTTAAAATTGTGGAGTTTTTGTGATGAGTTAAATCACTCACAATTTGTGGTTCCACAACCATCCTTGATCGTGGATCTACTTAAAGAGTATTCATAACCATTTGATCACTTTAAAGTGGAAGGATAGGATAAGCGAGGAAAAAGTTGAGAATTCAATTATCTGAATTCATGTCAGTCGTCGAATTAAAATTAAGTGGAAGAATGGGATAAACAAAAAGTTTGAGTTCTCGTTTATCCGAATACCCGTCAGTCATTAGATCATTCTAAAGATGTGTGGAGGTTAAGCTCCGAAAAAATCTCACTTCAAAATTTTAAGTTTGAGATTTGAAATTCCCGAAGCCCGGAGACCCGGAGAGCCGAAATAAATTCTCGACCACCGGATCATCCGAAGTAAGCCTCAAATGTCTGATTCAAGAGTACATGTGGTAGACCACATCAGCAAGGATGTGTGGGCAATATGCGTCAGCAGACCACATCAGCAAAGACATATGGCAGATCACATCAGCATAACACGTTGACAAAGACGTGTGGTAGACCATGTCAGCAAGGATGTGTGGTAGAAGACCACGTCAGCAAGTACACATGGTATAATCAGATGATGTCATGTGTCAAGAGGAAATTGGCTCATGCCATGTCAACATGTGACGTCAATAAATTATGTCACTCCGGAAGAATTACTTCGAGAGTTTCACCACTATCAAATGACAAAAGCTTTGAAGTCCCGAAGGACGAAATCTCGAAGGATACATGGTTCATCCGATCTAAAGAAACACTTCGGGAGGATTCTCATCCATCGATCTACTACAGTGGAAGGATAGTGTAAGTTGAAATAGTTGAAGTCCTGGAGTAAAAGGTGGCCATCCATCATGATGCTTGATTAAGTCCTATCCGTCGGATTAAACAATGAAATGATGAGTGTAAGGATCAAATCTAACCATTGATTTGTTTCCATGAAATAAACCGTATGATCTGATTCGAAGGTTTGAAACGTTGAAAACCCAAAGTTTTGAAGGGCGAAGTTCTATCAGTCGTTCATATCATCAGAAGATTGAATCCTGACCGTTGAAATTGATAAGCGCTCAAGCACTCGTTTGGTCTAGTGTCTGGTTATTGTCATTAGCCATATGATATAAGAGATTTGAATGAAAATATAATACGTCGTTGTAATCCATAAGCTCGTGCCTATGTAACTCTTGGTCACATGTAATGGTTTGAAGGAAGCGCCTCCATAGAATTTGGTTTCTATGAAAATAACAGAGATTTAGGATCGGGTTTAAAGGATGAAATTGATCCATATGTGATCAATTTACGAAAAGCCTTCATAGTAAAAATAATAATCAGTGATTATGGTTAAGTTAAACAAACAGGTGCGATGGTTCAAAACCAAGGGATGAAGTGTATCCCTCTCACACCGTTTTGAAGAATATATAAACAAGGAAGAGTGTTGAGAAGAAACATGTCTCTCTAGTCTGAATCATAGAATATATTAAATCATAGAAGTAGAGAGAGATGCACTAAAATACTTGATACAGAAGTTTGTCCAGATTCAGAAAATCAAGGGTGGTTGGGTGGTGCAAGGGCAGGTTGGTGCCTGTAGAGGGAGTTGGTGCTTCTCTGTCAGTTGCAGCTGACTAAACAGGTGGTTGTAGCCTCCTACCAGTTGGTGCTGGTGAATAAGGGTGTGGGTGCATCCTGATTAGTTGGCGTTGATCGAAAAGGAAGAATATATTCGTTCTATGTAACATGTAAAACAAATTTTGCAATTAATAGAAAAGCGTTTGTTGTTTTTCCCAATTGGGTTCTATGATAAAATATTATGTCAAAATTATGTTTACATAAATAAAAGAAAATGATAATATTATTGTATCACTGATTTGTTGGAGAAATTTCTATTTTCGACACACTAGTTCAGTGGGAGTTAA
>JZKD02S1674488.1:1086254-1123721 GCA_000966675.3 Picea glauca
CCCCCTCTCAGTGACAAGATCCGATCCTTTAGATTGTATTTTATTTTTCTATTTTGTCTAATCTCTCTTTGACTAATTGTTTCCATGACAATACCTATTGTGAGACGGCCAAATATTGGAGATGGTCTTGACGACCAAACCAACATTTCCTTGACCTTGTTTAATACTATATTAGCAACTTCTAGTACTCATGTTGAACTTCAAAACTCTTGGGAAGTAATTACCAAGGACATAAACCTACGTGGATGTTGGGAATCTAGGAAAAGGCAGCCCAGAAATCAACAGTAACCTCCCTTTTCCTACCTCTTCAATATTTTATTTCATGTCCTTTAATCCTCTCATTTCTCAAAGGAGAAGAGGGTTGTCCCCTAAAACTGCCCCTATTTTTGAAATAGGAAGGAGGAAAATTTTCTTATCAACACAATGAGGTGCTCTCGGGAAAACCTTATCTAATTCTTCTAGTTCATCTCCATCGTCCATACCTATCACTTTCAACATGACATCTATGGGTAGTGGTAGTGGTACCAGAGGTTCCTCCTCATCCTCGCAACCTTCTGCTTTATCAATGATTGGTAGTATCTATAATCATCAAGTCCCTATTCAATCCACTACCAATCTCGCTAAGTTCATAAAGAAATATGGACTTTTCCAATTTGGGGTAGATGTTGTGAACACCCCATGGCATGTATCTTCTCCCTTGAATCTCACACTAGCCACCCACTCATTACCAAAATTCAAGGATCATTTACCTAGGTACTCGGGAAACAGTGTTGTTACTACGAATGAACACCTAGTAGAATTTTCTAATGCTTTTCATAACATAGGGGCTAATGATAACGACACTTGCATGCATTTATTTGTCAATTCTCTTGAAGGAAAAGATGCAGCATAATTTTTTGACCTCCCTCCCAAAATCCTTTCAACTTGGGAAGAATTGGTTTATTGGTTCAAGTCCACTTATGGACAGCCTAAGAGTCCAGCTAAGAAGTTAATGGAATACAACAATATTTCCTATAAGGATGGTGAAACCATTAAATCTTTTAACATGTGTTTCACCAAACTATATAATCAAATCCTTGAACTAATCCATCCTCAAAATCTGGTTGCTTTCATGCATTATTATAATGCATTATCTTCCCCTTATCATCATAGACTTGAAGAGAAGGCTATTGACAATCTCACTTCCTCCCTTCAAGCTTTCCTAGAATATGAAGAGCAACTCGAAATAACGAGTCTCCCTAAGGGAGACTTGTTCAAGAAAACAGACATGTTTTCCCTCCTACAACTCATGCAAGATATGAATAATAGGATGATATCCTACAAATGAAAAGGAAATTCCTCTTCCTCTTCCCTTGGGGATTCTTCTTCTTCCTTAGCACCTTTTGGAAATACTAATGAGACAATTTTAAGCCAAAGGCCATAATGACTCGCAATTGGTGTAACTTATGTGAAGAAGATCATGATGAGAGAACTTCCAGAGATAATATCTTTGGCAAAAGTCCTGATACCACAATCTCTATTTTAGATTGGGTTGAACCAGAGGATGTTATGGTAATCAATAATAGAAATAAATCTTACACTTCCAAGGGAAAATATGACCTTCCCCGCACTTCTTCCACCCCAATATCATCTTCTCAAAGTGCTAATACACAAGTTGTCAGAACTTTGAATAATCAAGGAGTGTCTTCTCCTCTTCCCTCTTCTAGGTACAATATCCTTAATCAATTGGCTAATATCAAAGATGATGCTACTCTTTTGGACATGGTTGTCATCTTAGAACATTAGAAGCATCTTAAAGACTTTATGGAAGGTAATATTTATACCATATCCAATCTATTTGAAGAATCAAAGAAAGAGGACTCAATTGTAAATAATATAACTGTAAATAACTTTAGGAACCCTGTAAAAAAAACCCCATTTCTATATCTCAGTAAAAATTATGGATAAAATAGCTCATTGTTTCCTAATTGATGGCAGGTCTGGCCCAAGTGTGATGTCTAAAATTATCATGGAAGAGCTTGGTTTATCTTAAACTAATGAAAATTATAGAAGCATGCTCTCTTATAACGTTTTGTAGCAATCAAATATAGGTGAAATCAAGGATGTAACCTTACTTTTGTGTGCACATCCTGAGATAAGAACAACCCTCAACATCCAAGTAATCGATATGTTAGTGAGTAACTATTCAATTATTTTAGGAAGAGATTGGCAAGCCTTAACTGGTGGATACATTTCACTTGATGGTACACATTGTTCCATCCCTTGAAACGGAAAGAACATTATAGTCCTTAGGGAAGGAAGAATTTCACCGTATATAGAAAGCATCCCCCAACCCCATGTAAATTACCTCAAGGAATATTTGGGGTTGTACTCTATCTTTTCCGATGAAGGTGACACTATACTTGAACCAGTTGATTTCGATGATGGCATGTGGCACATGCATTTCGATGTCTCATGTTCAAACAAAGGTAATGGAGCCGACATCATTCTATATTCTCCTATAGGTAAAATCCACAATTTCTCTTATAGGTTGGAATTTGCTTGCACAAACAATGTTGTTGAGTTTGAGGCCTTGTTGTTAGGCATAGAAAATGCATATAACCTCGGTTGTGGCCACCTTACAGTCTTTGGTTATTCTGAACTTGTTGTGAATCTCGTAAGGAAAATTTATGTACCAAACAACAAGTTAATTAAACATTATACTCAATCTGTTTGGATGTTGATTTCAAATTTGTTATCATTTAACATCACTCATGTGAAGAGGGAACTTAATTCAATGGTTTATAGGTTAGTTGTTTTTGCAGCATCTCCTACCCGATAGCTTTTACCTCAAAGGCTTGATTGTACCTTCCAATCTCTATATCGTCCTCACACCCCTGATAACGTAGAATCATGGTAGGTTTTCTCGAGTGATGAAGGAATTTGCGCTTTCATACAAAATGAACCATTTAAGCCCAAATAAATCATCTTGGTTGAAGATGAAAAATTTCCTAAAGGTTTGACTCCTCTCGAAAGTTCATTTTCGTCAAGTGATGTAGGAAACAAAGAAACACATAAGGAAGAGGAGTCAAAAAGGAAAGTTGGTGATACCATTTCTTTGAATATTGGGACATATGTATCTCCAAATATCATTAAATTAGGTGCCCAATGTTCTGATGAAGAGAAAGTGAAATTCACATAATTACTTTGTGGATTTCAATATGTTTTCTCCTGGTCATACGAGGATCTTCGTGGTTTTGATCTTGTTCTCATACAACATGCCATTCCTATCAAGGAAAGGGTAAAACCATTTAGGCAAAGACAAATACCTATTAACCCTATGCTCGAAGCCACTATTAGGAAAGAATTGGAAAAATTGTTGAAAGATAATATAATCTTTCCAGTTAAGTATTCTGACTAGGTTTCAAATCTGGTCCCTGTTCGGAAAACTATCGGCCATATAAGATTATGTTTTGATTTCCATGCATTGAATAGAGAAAGTGTCAAAGACCATTTTCCACTTCCAAATATGGAAATGATTCTACAACGGGTTGAAGGGTCTCAAATGATGTCCTTAATTGACAATTTCTCTGGGTATAATAAAATCAAGGTAAAAAAGATTGATAGGTATAAAACCACATGTAGCACACGTTGGGGCACATTTTCTTATGAACGCATGCCTTTTGGATTATCTAATGTAGGTGCCACCTTTCAAAGAGCTATGAAGATATATTTTGACGATCTAATTGGAAAGATTATCCAAGTTTTTATCCAAGTTTATCTTGATGATTTGATTGTTTATTCTAAAAATCGGTTGGATCATTTTGGTCATTTTAGAAAAGTTCTCATGCGCTGCAATAAATTTGGAATTTCTTTAAATCCTTCCAAATCTATTTTCAGTGTCACGAAGGGAAAGCTCCTCGATCAAATTGGTTCTGATTCATGGATAAGTATAGATACCGAGAGGATTACTTCCATTCTAAACCTCACTGCCCCCATCTCCAAGAAAGAAGTTCAAGCTTTCATGGGAATTATTAATTTTGTCTGTAGATTTGTTCTTGATTTTGTTGTCATGGTTAAACCAATCCATAATCTTCTAAAGCAATATCATTATTTTTCTTGGACAAATGATGTCGATAATTCTTTCCTTAGGATTAAGAAAGCAGTAAGTTCTGCACTGGTTCTAGCGAAACTAGATTTTGAGAAAGAGTTTATCATATATACCAATGCCACCGAGGAAGCGATTTCTACTATCCTCGTACAATGCAATGAACAAAAAAATGAAAAAAATATAGCTTACATGAGTCAAATTCTATCAAATGACGAGATCAAATACTCTTATATTGAGAAACATGTTTTTTCTCTTCTCAAGTCTATAGAAAAATTTTGCCATTTTATTTTTGGAAAACAAGCGTAGATAAAATTCCCTCTCCCTGTTGTCAAGTTTCTTCTTTCACAAACTTATCTTTCAGGAAAACTTGCACATTGGCTTGCCAAAATTTAGGAGCATGATTCGACGATTATGAATTTGAAGAAAATCAAGGGACTAGACTTATCCCTTCACTTAGCTCAACACCCTAAACCAAGTGAAGAACTTGACGACCAAGATAATCCTCTTTCAGCATTGTTTTATATTGAAAATCAAAATCTCTCTCTATCTGAGCATCCCTGGTATAAAAATCTGGTGTATTATTTGCAGTATCAAAGGTTTCCATATGGGTTGGATCCTCACCAGAGAAGAAGACTCTACCTTGAAGCTTCCAAGTATATCATTCTAGAAGACTTTTTGTTTAGGAGGTTTGTTGATGGTTTGCTACTTCGATGTGTAAATTATGAGGAAGCACAAAGATTATTACACGAGATCCATGGGTCATCAACATCTGTCATTCCCATCAATGGCCATTTTTCCGCTAAGGCTACTACTTTTAAGATCATAATAAATGGTTATTACTAGCCTATGATATTACGTGATTCATATAAATTTGCAAGATCCTGTAATAAATGCCAAAGATTTGTTGGGAAAGAACGTCTTTATTCCATGCCTTTACAACATATCCTTCCATATTTCCCTTTTTCTAAGTGGGGCCTAGACTTTATTGGTCCTATCAACCCTCCATCTTCTGCAAGGCATATATTTATTTTGACAACCACTGATTACTTTACTAAGTGGATCGAGGTTGTCCCTCTTAGACACACACAGGATGAGAAGTTAGTTTCTTTTCTAGAATATAATATATTTTTTAGATTTGGCATCCCATTAGAGATCATTACGAACAATGACCCATCCTTCATTTCTGCAAAATTGACCCAATTTATGGCTAAGTTAGGTGTCAAACATTTCACTTCATATACTTATTACCCTTAGGGAAATGGGCAAGAAGATTCCACTAACAAGAATCTGGTTAGGATCATAAATATAATCATACAAGACAAACCTCGCCAATGGCACACACTTCTCACTTATGCCTTCTAGGAAAACCATACAACCACCAAAGCAAGTACATACTTTACTCCCTTTCAGCTCGTATATGGCCAAGAGGCTATTCTGCTTACTAAGCTAGATCTTTCCTCCTTACGGTTGATGTTACAGAATGGAGAATTAAATTATTCTAATGTTCCCCAAAGGATGAATTTGTTGTTAGCCTTGGAAGAACAAAGAAACTTTGCCTTGGAGAACCTAAAAATAAGGCAGCAAACAGTGAAAAAGTATTTTAACAAATGAGCAAAGGCTTTTGAATTCAAGATTGACGACAAATTCCTACTATGGAACTCATCCCATACTGAAAGAGGGAGACATTCTAAATTCCAAAAATTATGGCTAGGTCCTTTCAAAATTGCTTTTATCCTTTGCACGAATTCATACCTTCTAAAGGACTTGGAGGAGTGATTGTTTTCTTACAATACTAATGGTTCTCACTTGAAACATTATGTGGAACCAGCTTGATCATTAATGCTTTGTGTAAACATGATTGTTGTATATAGTCCTTTGTCTTACTGTTTTTTTTTACTTAGGTTTGTTGATTTTTAATTTATGCTGTTTGTTTCGCATGATCATCAGAAATAAAGTCTGTATCAGTTTTTCCATAACAATTTCATTTTGTAAGTATTGTTGATCGATGAAAATAAGATACACACAATTGTCACAATGTCCTCCTTTTGAGACACCGTTGGAATAGATTTTTACTTTCAATATTGTTGTATTATAGTTGGTTTTGTTTTCTTCCTTGTTTTTGTTATCCCTTTCTTCCATCCATCCCGAGATTCAACAGCATATCAGAAGAATTCTCCTTGAAATTCTAAAAAGCATTATCGGTTATGAATCTTATTTGATTGTTATGCATACAGTACCAACTCCCCTCATACATCTCACTTTCCATAAGTAATTTCCTGAAGTCCCATCTCATCATTTCCCTTAAACCATCATTTTCCCCCCTGTTTCATAACTATTTTCTTCAACAGTTTTCAATCACCAGCATATATTGGTCTGCGGAACCAAACATTCCAAGTTCTAAATATGTTGAGAACAAATTTCCTTGTGGAGTCACCAGTTTGTTGATGCCCAAAAGTACAACATGGAATCCATGCCTGCAAATGTGTTGCAATTCCTTATTAGTTATATATATATATAATATGCTAAATAGGTGGGACCCCCTTAGGTAAATAATGATGAAAGACGCTTCTTTGATTTGCGCTCATGACTACCTTACAAAAATGATTCTACAGTTTGAGAATAAACACAGAAATTCGAGTCAGATTGCATGTGCAATGGATGAATGATGAGTGTGCTGGAAATTTGATTTGGAAAAAAAAAGAGGGGGGTAATATTTATTTTAATAAGAATCTTGGTTTATTCTTGATACACATATATTTTGGCATATTGTTCAAACTTCAAGCATGGGCCACATTGCAAGTTATGGTGTATTGCACTTATGGTATACTTGTATACGTTATGAAAAATTGATATGTTTTGTGCAATTATAATTATTCAGTAGCAAGGAATGTGGGACATGTTTTGGTGATAAATAATGGTTATAGGAGGACGATTCTATTTGTAAAATGGAAATGATATGTTTGGTGGCGAATTAGATACACATGGTTAACTATGTGTTTTATGAAAATATTTTGGAAGTTTTGGGTGCGCTCCATACTTGGTTGTGGTTGATGGAAATTAATGTGAAAAGAGGGGAAGCAATGTGCATTTATTTCACGTCGTTCTTACGAAAGTCGCCACCTTCACTTTGCTTGTGACTTTTTTGGTTGCTCTAGCTATTGTTGCCTCTGTTTTGCTCGACCTTTGGGAGAATAGTGGTACTCTTAGCTTTCTGGCATTTTCCTCATAGGTATGTTGGCTCTTATCTCTCCATTCATGAACTGTAACTTTGCTCTGAATAAAATCATTGTGTTGGCTCTTGGAGTTTGCATGTAGAGTGTGTTTTCTTTCTGAATATTACAGTGGGTGTATGTGGGCATTATGGTTGTGCAAATTACATTGGGTTTTTTTCCTATTGGTATTAGTTTATGGCACATACAGTCAGCTTCACCCATTTCTTTTGATTAAGTTTTGAAGGGTTTTCTCGGTAAATAAAAGGAACATTCGGGTTTTTTTGTGATTACTGTGTAACCCCATACCCTCTACCCAGTCCTTGGAAGACTTACATCTCTTTCAAATTATCATTCCACTATTCATGAATATATGTGAGACCTGTGTATTTTCCTTGTGACCACCTTGGGAGGTCTGTGGAAAGTTTTGTTGTGGAAAGAAATGGTTTTTTTTTGCTTTGCAAACCCCTTATTAATATTTCACACTTATGTATGCCCAAACCCCACTTTTCTATCCAAAATATGGACTGTTAGTAAAATCGAACTTGGGTTTTGATACTTGTTATGGTGTTGACCCGACAGTGGAAAAGATTGATTATATATGTGAAGTCTTGGCTCGTTTGTTATTTATGTATGATGGTAATGTCGATTTTGAAGTTATATGGTTTCTGGAAAAAATGATGACAGACAGATTTGCAACGGGGTTTCGAACCCAGTTATTTTATGCAACAATTATTAGGTTTGTGCTATAAGTTTTATATGATGAAGGGTCGATGGCTTTATGGGTTTTTAATCAGCCTCCCATGCTAGCTTGAGGAAATTTGGTTATAATTGTTTTTAATTGACTTTGTAAACAGTCTCTTATAAAACGTTATGCTAGTTTAAATGGATATCTATGGAAAAAGGAAAAGTCAAAAATGGAAATTGTAAAGTTTGACAGTCCTGAAAATTTTCTGGGGTTTTATATTGAGCACTATAAAAATTGTGGTGCCTTGGATTTGAATTATTTGTAGAAAAAGGTTTTTGGAAAACAATGACAATATCGATTTTAAAAGTCAATAAATTTTATTCATGTAGTATAATAGTAATCGTCTCATTCTCATCCATTATCTCACTTTCAACTCATTAAAATTCCACCACGTTCCCAAATACATTTAATTTATCCCTTGTTATGTTATTATGAATTGCATTTAAAAAAAAAAAGTTTAAAAGGAAGACGACTGGTGTTGGAAGTTTGGATATGGAGACATTGTTTTTATAAAGAAGTTGCCTCTGCTTTTTCTTGAAAAATATCCATTGGTTGGTTCCCGTCCATGCTACCACTTTTCCCTCATTACAAAGCCCCCCATATTCCCAATAGACCTATCACTCCCTGTTCAAATGGAAATTGATTATTGAATTTAAAAGTATGATGGATGGATGGATTTCATGTGCTTCTGTTGTGAATGATAGAGACAACCTTTTGATTTTATTTAGGTAGAGTATTTATGCATGGATTGTTAAGGGTTTTTCATAGCATGATTGGAATATTTCTTCAAGATGAGTTTCTTTAGTAGAGACAACAATGGAGGAGGTGCAAATAGAAGTAGAGGAAATAATTGGTAAATAGGCCATAGAAGCTCATGATTTTCTATACATTTTGACGTTGATCCACAAGAACTAAATCAACTTTTCCAAGATGGGTTTTTTAATCTAGTTGGAAAAGGAATTCCACAACTTATACTTGAGAGGACTCCTTTCCATCCACGTCAAAATTTCTCTGGTATCCATGTCCCCCCTCATGTGTCTATACATCCAGAACCACCTACCAATGATGGTTGGAAAGAAATTGTTCATCAACCTGTAGCTCATCACCATGGTTTCCCTACTGTGTCGTTTCCATTACCCCCTCCTCCACTGCCAATCAACCCAAATTCCCAAGTTGATCATATTGCATCGCCAGTATAGTCCTATCATGCAATCAAATGGCTAAAAACTAATGTCCCCAAGCTAGATCTAGATAAGGGAAAAGCAGTGGCCAATCCCTCCATGTCCTCCAAAGATTCCTCTGAATCTGTGTCTTCCCATATTCACCTCAAATATAGTTTCTCCCATGTCATCAGTGAGATCCGCCCAAAAGGTCCTAATCAGCTAAAGAATGTTGCATAGGAAAAGTTGGAAATGGGATCAAAAGAAGGAACCAGTGAAAAGAGGCAAAATGCCTCACACAACAAATATGGTTTTTAGTGGTTTTTAATGATTTTCTTTTGAATACAAATCTTATTGGTGTGATATAAAAAAAATCGGAAAGAAAGGACATATTTAGACATGGTGTTTTGGGGCAACATGAGTATGACTCTATTTTTGGCTATAAAAATGTTTTATTTTGATCTTAAAATATTTTGACTATTTATGAAGATGGGAATTACAAGGAGAATACTTGAGTTAATTTTTTGGGGTATTATGTTTCATGTTTTGACAATCATTTAAAAGATGAAAATGAGGAGTCCCACCTATTTAGTTATTATTCAAATACACCCTTATTTATGTATTATTATTTCTTTTTCTCAACAAATTAGATAAGCTAATTAAGCTTAACAAAAGGGAGGTACTTGAACTACCATAACTTATTGGCAAAGAATAAAAGCTCAATCAAATGAAGAGACAAAGGAGTAAGAGAGAATAGAAGGAGAACTTTTGTTATAAGGTTTTCTCTTTATTTGTGCGATACTTCAATTCTTCATTCATTCTGAGTTTACTAGAAGGCTTAACCATCTTGATGACAGCAGGATCTTATTAAAGGCTTCAAAATTGAATCATATTTTTCAGCAGCTTGTCTTTAAAGGTGTATTATTTATATTTGGCAGTCTGTTTGTTCTTGTTTGTTTATGGATTAAATTTCGTAACTATTAAAAAATATTTTACAAAGTCAAGTGACAACATTTTATGGAAAGTTGATCCAGATCTTTAGCTTCAGTTTTCTTTTGTTTTCATAGTATTTTTGTATGGTGCCCATCGAAGGCTTGTAAATCTGACTTTGTTCCCTACCCTCACAGGGGTTTGTAAAGAGAATTTAGCTTTGTATCTTAGAATGAAATCAATATAAAAATAATATTTATGATTTCAGTCTCACATGTATATCTTGATGATGTTGTTCAGATTTTTCCTTTATCCTTATCTCTTATCCATGTATACACTTATGTAATTTATTGCTTCTTTTTCTTTCTTTTGCACAATTACATATAATATATAAAACCAACCTTGGTCCTTCATACTTAATACATGTGGATTAAGTGATTGTTTTTTTATTTTAAGGCTATAAACCCCGGGTAACATTCCCAACTATCTTGCCTTAGCCCAGCAAGATCTAAAAATGTTTTAGTAAGGTTCCTCGTACCTTTTCCTCAACATTGTATTGGTTCAAGAAGAAATCCATTGAAGATTCAAATAAAAAGAGAAAGGTATGGCATGTGTGGACCAATAAAGTATGATGAATGGTGGATCCAAGTATGAGTGAATCAAAATATGCCATAAATCCATATCCCAAATCATCAAGAGACCAATCAACTCATTAAAGAGAAGGAAAACGTCGTCAAAATATGCATAAGGTGATGATAAGTGTGCATGTGCCTCCAAATGTGGGCCAAAGATGAGGCGTTCTCTAGGTGGTACCTTGCTCCATGTTACAAGTAATCCATATACATGTGAATATCATCCATAAGAGCTAAAGAATTGGAGAAAAGGAGTCCTAACCATGCCCATCTTAAGTAACAAACCATGAAGCCAACCAAATGACCAAGCCAATGTAATGTCTAGTTAACCCAAAATTTATAGGACATTCCACCAAGGGATCCATACATCATCATGTCCAATCATATAGAAATGAGTGGAGACTAGAACACCACATGATCAAGTGTAATTCTATCTCTATGATAAACATGTATACCAATAATTACATCACCAAAACCTCTACCACATCATCCATGTCATCAACAATCTATGGAACCAAGTGAACACACTAACCATCCAAAGCTCTTTGTGGTGAAAATCACGAGGGTAGTGAAACAATTCACTAGTATAGGCCTCATGCAAAATGAGGGGTAGCAAGGCCATATTTCATCTCCATGAAATTCTATGCATAAAATGTCATCTTAGGCTTAAGCCCATTGGGTGGATCTACCCTAGTGACATGAATTTTATTTCTATAAATATCGTCCCTAATGATATTTTTCAACTCTTTCTTGTTTGAAAAGAGATGGTTAGGGGCATTCAAGGAGTATCCTAAATAGGGGGACCATATCCATCAACATGCCCACTGACTATAATTGGAACATAACCTTGAAAAACTGACAATGGACTTGTCTATAGGACCCATTAGAGGAAATTGACAATGCCTCCAAGGATAAATATGCAAGGTAAGGGTACCACTCTCTACTAGAGATGAATCAACAAAGCTCCAAACTTAATGAAGTAGTGAAACCGGAGCAACAATGGCCTCAACACAGAAAGGGTGAGTTGTAAACTTGGCGTAGATGATGTGCTAGGGAATATTCCTCTTGCAATAGATTATGTAGTGGAGTAGTAGAACATGAACCCTCTCTATCCTAAACTAGGAACCAGTCCACCTCTAGTGGACTCAGTCTCCAAACATTAGAGCCATATAAAATTGGTCTTGATAATGTTTTCCAGAAGCTCCATCTTGGGTTGAATGACCTGGAAGTGGTGCTAAAAACAATGTAGCTCTAGAAGGGATAGGGAAAAATATCCCTTATTGATCTGAGGCTTAAATGTCAGTCTTAAACTAAACCAAGGTCCAGGAAAAGGAACACCCAAGTATAGTTAGTGGTGATCTCAATATCATCACGCTTAAAGTAGAAATGGAACTCAGACAAAATACTCTTTGAGCCATTGAATATCAAAACCTTGGTTTTACCAGGGTTGACCGTCAATTATAGAAGATGACAAAACCTGGATAAGGTATCTCGTTGTCTCTATATGCCTTCTGCAATAGAATCTATGAGGACCACAGCTTCAGATAAGAGTAGGATGGATATTAAGAGATGGTGAAGGAGGTAGCCATCCTCCGATTGGATATTCTCATGCAAAAAGGATTCCATCTTGCATATGTGTGTCCAAAACAAAGTGAGTGAAAGAGGATGGACCTTATTCACCCTAATGGTACTCCTGATAAACTCTAACAAGTCATGCAATTTGTGGAGGTGGCCCAATACACACTCATAGAGGCAAATAATAGTACTAAGGAGAGTCTTAGATATGCCAATATCTCTAAGTCTCTGGAACAAGGCCTCCCTCAAAACTAGGTCAAATGTCTTTCAAAAGTTGACAAAACAACAAAATATTATTGAAGAGTGGTGTATTGCCTCCTCTATGATGGCTCTAAGGGTGAGAATGTGGTTGATGGTTTGGTTATGTGGTCAAAAACCTACCTAGCCCTTGGCTTGAAGATGTCCCTCATCAAGTATCTTTGATATTCTTCGACGGAGGGTCATGGCATATATAGTGTTGGTTTACTCTTCTATTATGTTTGAGTTCGTACTGAGTGACCCAGGGTTCATGTATGTTTTGGTTTCCAACAAAGTGTCTAAAACTATCGCCCCCCTAGTAAACTAAAAGGCAACACAATGCACAGAATGCGCTATGCAGTCTCACCTGAGATAGATTTAATGGGTGATTGTAATACTCATGTGTTTACAACATAGGATTGAGTGCGAGATGTGAGAATTGTATATTGAACCACTTATTATAACTTGTGAACATGATATATTGTTAATTGTGAATAAGAAAAAGTATAGAAACTCATTCATTAAGCATAAAAATAACTAGTGAAAGAAAATAAAGGAATACATGCATTCAATCACATAACACAGATGTTTTTGTGGTTCACCCCCACTTGGGCTACGTCCACAAAGATCTAGCTCTTGGCTCTTTTATTATATTATTTTCGTGTCTACAGTGGCGCACGTGTTATAATTCTTCTCATTTGGGTAATATCTATATGAGGCGGACTATATCGCACCAGGATCCTCAACTTGTGATATAACCCTCAATATCTACCCTCCTTTGTCCTCTCTAGCTCAACAACTTACCAAAATAGATCATACAGAAAAATATTACATATCGGTTCGCTACAACAGCTCTCTCTATAATAACAACTTATCTCTATGAAATCTGACCTCTCTTGATACCTATGTATCTATACTTATATATTTTATGGCTCTTCATCCATTACAATATATTACCAAAACCCTAACCCTGTCGTTGTTAGGTCTTCCCTGCATGTGCACGTGTTGTTCTTCTTTCTAGTTGTCGCTTTCCTCGTGCATGCTTCTTTCCCAAAATCGTCTTTATTTCCACTTTGGTCTTCTTCCAACAAGCCCCCAAAACTGACATGTGGATCATCCCAAGCCACCTAACACAAATATGCGATCTCCTTGGTGACCGCCTGGAACTTTTCCTTGAGCTTTGTTTCCTATGGTTGCGCCTGCGCAGTCTTCTCCTTGAGTGTGTCCACTATCTGGACTGAAATTTCATCACTAATCAATTCTGATCACTCTGTCTGGGTCTGTGCTATATGTGTCTTGGCTTCCTCTTCATGTGCTAGTAATTTTTCTACCCACTCTTGAAATGATTCCATTTGAGCTCGACACTCCTTCTTCTGTGCTTGCGCAATGGTGAGTTCTGCCTACAATTTCTTCATGTCCTGTGCCCCTTTGATGCGCTCCATGATGGAATTTTTCTTCTTCCTCTTCTTGAGCTCTTGGACAATTGTGCTTATCCTTTATTCTTCCTTGTCCCACTTCTATACTTTATGATCCTCCTCTAGCTTTGTCCAAAGATGTGCGGCATTCTCGAACAAGTCAATTGTTGTGATAACCTATCGCTCTATCTCCTGTAGTTGTTCTATTGCTTCCTACTTCCTTTGATCTTTTACTGTTGGTGGAGTAGTGGGTGTGAGCTGCTCACAGAGAGTATCGATCTCCTTCTGATATTGATCGAATACCTACACAATCTAATCAATCTTTTTTGTTGTTGTAAGTTCATCCATTTGTGAGGTCCTTGGAATCTTCTTGTATGTTCCTGTGAATTTCTACTCCAATCCATTCCTGTGCTCCCTTTCCTCTTAGGTTTCGAACTTAGCATGCTCACATAATATTTCCAACGTGTCCTTCTTCTCTGTTGCTTGCTATAATTTGACTAAGTTTGTGCGTGCCCAAGACTGTACCTCATGGTTAACGCTCACCTGCAATTTGTGTAGAGCCTTGGATGGTATTTGTGACAATACTAATTGGATTTGGATTAAGTCCTTTAGGGGTGTCTGCCCCACGATCTCTTCCATGTGTAGCATACTGGGTGTGATGTGGAATGTTGCGCTCGGCTGCGGTATTGTATGAACTATGTTGTGCTCTCCTTCTTCCAATCTTTCCTCTGTCTACGGTTTTGATGGCCATGTTCCCATGTTGTTGCCTGTTGTTTATACTTCCCCAATTTGCTTGAGGAACTGTCGCATGTCTACCAGCTCCTATTGAATCATGTCCCTGTGGTGTGCAACATTGTCAAAATCTTAGGATAGATAATCCTGAACCAATTAGGCTATCATTTCTCCATCATCCTCCGTGATTGTATACTCTGGAGGTTTTCTTTGTGCCTTCATCTTCTTGCGCGCACCTCCTATCTGCGTGGTTGGCCTCTTATTCCCACCTGGTTCCTATGGGTTGGGACTTGGTGTGGTCCCCTACACTGCCTCATCTTGTTTCTACTACACTTGAGCTGACTGCGTAGTGTTATTTTTCCCCTTATGGGTCCATGTCTTAGTTGTGCCTTCATTTTTTTTCTTTGTCTTTTTCTGGCCCGTCCTCCATTTCTTGGGCACTAGGACTTTTTGAGGTTGTGTTTCTCCCTGCGTTGCCTCCTCTTCTGTTGTCCTTTCCTGCAAGTCTTGTGTGAGGACTTGAATCTTCCATTCATATTCCTAGTCTTTTATCACCATGTCAATGTTTCCCTCTATGATATAGTAGCGCATTTGTAGCCACTACTTATCGATATCCTCCAGCACCTATATCCACATCGTATGTTGTGTGGCCTTGAAGTTGGCGATGTCTCGATACTGCGCGACAGCCTGTGGTGTGATCCATGTTGGATATGGCTTCCTACAAAACGCGTAGGTATCCTTCAAATATGGACCCATTCATCCTTTTGTGTCTAGCATCTGACATGGATTTCAGCAATAAACATCTCACTCCTTGATTTGGTTTGGGTCTGGTACCGAAAGTTACATATCTTGGTTCCCTCCATCCCATAAAGGCTATTAAGATGATTATCCATGAATAGTGAAACTATGTTCCTAGATCTTACGCATCCTTGCAGTCATCCAGGAATAAGTTCAAGAGATAGGGTGCCCATCTCACTATGGTGCCCTCGGTGCATTGAGTTGCAACTGTGACAACCCCAGCTGGAACTTCCTCCCTGCAGAATTTTCTTAGCAGCTTACAGGCTAAGATTTGTGTGCCCATTTGTGTTGGGACGTCATTGATCCTCTTGATAATGATTCCTCGTGTCCCCCTGTCGGTGCCACACTTCTTCTTCATCTCTTCCGCTAGTGCTTTCTCCTTGGCTTTGTCATCAAGAAACTACACGGAATCCATACCCTGGGATGGAAACCCTATTATGTTCGCAATAAGATCTACGTCTATTGAGATGAGATTGTCCAACCATATGTCCCCACCATGTGTGACCACTAGAAATTGTTTGATGCACCCGCTTGCTTACTGATCTCTATCAAAATGTGGTAGATCCAACAGACCTAAAATCCTTGTTTTCTCCAACCCTGTTGCCCGTTGGAGTGGTTGATCGATCGGTTCCCCAACCGGATTTATGCCCATAGTCTCTAAGTATACTCCCTTTGAAAATTCTGGAAACTTGTATGTGTCTGCTACATTGTGGTCTGCGTATTTTAGCTTGTCTATCAGCTTTATCAATCTTGATTCCACTCATACCCCATATGGTATACGCAGTAGAATGAGGGTTGTGATGGGTTGCTTGCGAGGTGACCTAGGTACATGTTGCTTGTCTTTCTTCGCTGGTGGTTGGCTTGAGGTTCCAGCGGCTCCCATTTGTCCTTCAGAATAGCATTCTGGCTAACCTATGACTTCCTCTATTGTTCCTTTCGGTGGGTGATCTGACACGGTGGTTTGAGACTCATCTAGCTCGAATGTTGCTTCCTGAGTCGTCATCATTCCATTGACTCTCGGAGTTGCTTCGATGTTCTCTGTTTGTGTCGCCTTCAGGGTTTCTACATCTCGGTTCTACTGCTCATGTGCCTCTTTCGACGTATCTACATCTGTGCCCTCTGCTGTTGGTTCTTGGGTTTCTTCCACTATAGGTGTGGGATTCACCGATGTTGTGTATAGGGATGGGATTTCATCGATATTGATGATCTTTGTCGATTGTTGTTCACCTTCTTCCAATTGTACCCGTGACCTGGTTTTGAATCTGGGTTGTCTAGCACTTTGGCTTGCTTTTGCTTGCTTTGGTGGTGCCATGGTGGTTTATGTCGAATGTTTTCTGAGTTTGAATAGTCGATGTGACCTATGTGAACTCTGCTCTATGCTCCTTATCCTCTATCGCTCTATGTCTATTCTCCTTTCACAAATGGACTCTTTTCTCCTGCATATGTGTCTTGTATGGGCTTCGCATGAAGCCTGTCAAGGATGATTCCTTAATTATGGGTTCAATGAAACTCTGGCTCTTTCATACTTTCCATTACTTTCCCTTTCCATCTCCATTTGGTGAGATTAATGTGGCATCCCATCGGTCCTTTCCATCATTTAATCGTGTATACCTTCGTCTTTTCGTACTTCTTTTGTCGTTTTTCCATTTCCCTCTTATTTCTCTTTTTCCCCGGTCGTTTGCTTGATCCTCACTGGGTCTATGTTTATAAGTATGCATGCTCTTTCTTATTTTAGTGCACTACACCTTTGCTGGTATCGTTTTAATTATCCTATGTTTTTTTTTTTACTGCGCGGTGGGTAGTCAATTGTCCTTGTACAGCTTCAGTTGGCTCTCGTTGATCATCCCTCTGAGTTCTGCACCTGATAAGTCTTTAAAATATACTTCTCCTCCATCTGTAATAGTTTTTACTTTGTATGGTCCTAACCAGTGCACTCGAAGCTTTCCTGGGTGTTGAAACGATTTGTTTCCATACATCAGTACTAGATCTCCTTCCTTGAAGGTTTTCTTCTTGATGTGTCTATCATGCCAAGCTTTGTCCCTTTCTTTCTAAACTTGTTGGTGAAACCCTGCTAGTATCCAGTCTTCCTCCATGGTCATTAACTAATTTAGTCGCTCATGTAATACGCCTCGTTCTGTCATATGTGTGATTTCTTCTATGCGCAAGCTTGGTACTAAAACTTCTAATGGAACCACTGCTTCTTGGTCGTAGACTAGTTTAAATGGTGTGTGCCCTATCAACTTTTTTCATGTAGTCCTGTAGGCCCATAATACTGCTGGTACTTTGAGGTCCCAGTCGTCCCTGTTGAAAATGCAGATCTTTGTCAGCGCATTCTCCTGGATTTTATTAAATGCTTCCACTGTGCCATTTTCCTGTGACTGATATGGTGTGCTCTTTTGATGGTAGACTTCAAACTCTTCAGTCATAGCGTTGATGGTTTTGTTTATGAAGTGTGTGCCTTGGTCACTCATCAAAACTCTTGGGCATCCAAATCTAGTGATCACTTGTTCAAATAAAAAGTGTGTTGTTGTTTCTGCACTGCAATCCTTCACTAGTGTGGCTTTCACCCATCTTGTTAGGTACTCCGTCGTAGTGATAATGTACCTAGCTCTTTTTCTTTTTGTTGGTGGGTTGATTGGTCCCACAAACTCTATTACCCACTTATCGAATGCCTGGAATGTTACTTGTGGTCGTAATGGAATCTCATCCCTTATGTTGGGTTTACCTACCCTTTGACAAACATTACATATTTGACAATAATCCTTCGAGTCTCTATGAATCGTCGGCCACCATAGTCCTGCGTGCAATAACTTATGCGCGGTAGATTTTCCTACGTAATGTCCTACTATTCCCTCACGGGATTCTGTTAAGACTCTTTGTCTTTCATTCTCTACTACGTACCTTCGCAAGATGATTTCTACACCCATTTTGTATAAGTGTCATGTGATTAGTTGATAGTTTGCAGCCCGGACTACGAGATTTTTCTTTTGCGCAGTGTTATATTCTTACGGTGCAGTACCTGTGCTCAAGTATTGAATGATATTTGTGAAGTATTCATCAGTGATCTGGATTGAAAATAAATGTGCATCCAAGAAGTTGTCTTCTAAATTCATAGGTTCTTCTCCATTTGTGACTCTTGATAGGTGGTCAGGTCCTGCATTCAATTTTCCTGGCTTGACTATTACTTCAAAGTCAAATTATTGAAATAGAAGTAACCATCGATAGATTCTCCCCCTCAACACTGTCTTGTTGACTAGGTATTTTAGGGCTCAGCGATCTGTGAACATCTTAAAGTGTTTTCCCAATAAGTAGTGTTTGAACTTATGTAGTGCGTAGACCATAGCTAGGCCTTCTCTCTCTTTAGTGTTATAGTTCTACTTTGATTCTGATAGTTTCCTTATTGTAAAGGCTATGGGGTGATCCAGATCCCCCTCTCTTGGTTGCACCAAGATAGATCCAAGTGTTATGGTTGATGCATCTACATGTACGTGGAATGTCTTCTCCCAATCTGGAAATACTAATATTGGCGCAGTGACCATATTTTCCTTCAGGGTATCCAGACCATGTTGACACTCGTCATTCCATTGAAACTTTGTATCTTTTCTTAATAGTTTTTCCATTGGCGCGGTAATTTGTGCGTATCCTTTGATGAAATTTCTATAGTATCTTATGTGTCCCAATGTCGCTCTTAGCTGACGGACTATTTTAGGTGGTGGCAAGTTAACAATTATTGCAATCTTTGCAGGATCTACTAGTAAACCTTGTTTCCATACTATATGGCCCAATAGTATCCCAAATGATGTTATGAATATGCATTTCTTTATGTTCAATGATATCTGGCACTACTTGCATCTTTATAACATCATTCGTAAGACTTCGATATGGTCTTTCAACAAACTGTAGATTGTCCAATCATCTAGGTATACCTCTAGAAACTGGTGGATGAATTCCTTGAACGTGGCGATGACTACTCTAGAAAATATTGCTGGTGCATTCTCCATTCCAAACGACATGACTGTGTACTAGTAGGATCCCCATTTTGTCACAAACGTGGTCTTGTATTTTTCTTCCTGTTCTATCTTGATATGATGGTAGCATGAGAATCCATCAGTGAAAGACTAAGATTCATGTCCTCCTACGTTCTCTAACACTTCATCCGTGAAAGGTGTAGGGAACAGGTCATGTAGGCATGCATCGTTCAACTTCCTCAAGTCGACGCATATCCTTATCCCTCCTTGTTTATTGTCTTGCACTACCATCGGGATTATCCATTCTGATTCTTTGACTGGTTCTATGATTCCGACTTCGAGCATCCTATCGATCCCAGCTTTGACTTTCTTCTTATATATTGGATTCAGTCTATATGGTCGTTGTTTGATCGATATCGCTTCAGGTTTGAGTGGTATCTTCATCTCTCCTAGCTCTCCTTCTATACCCTTCATCTCTGTAAATGTTGTGGGAAACAGGTCATTATATTCGCGCAATAAATCTGTTATGCTTTCCACTACTTTCTCAACCCAGTAATCTCCAATGTTGGCCATTTTGGGATTCTCAACTGTCCCAATGTTGACTTTATTTACCTTGATCAGCGTGGAAATAACTTCTGATTCTATAGGTGGTCCCTCCACTTCTCTTTCTCCTTTTGCTTATTCAATCTGAATATCGCACGGAACATCTTCATCCGGTGCTTCCTCCTGCACATGGTAACATGACAAGAGTTCTTTTACTGTCTGTTTGTTTCGTTGTTGTTCTTATGTGATAAGTTCTACTTCTGGTTCTTTGATGAATATCACTCCTCTTATATGTTTAAGAGCGACATCTATGTTGGGGTTCTCATTCTCGAATGAGAAAGTGATTGTAAAATTATGTTGAAATGTCGTCCAAGTCGTAGTTCCTTTGCCCAATTCCTGGTATGTATATCAGTTCGATGGTATGCCCTCTAAGGTGTGTATAAAATGGTGAGGCCATTCCTCTGGGGATGTCATTTTCCATAGCATTTTGCACTCCTCCAAGTGTTCTGTTGGTGCCCCTTGTCCATCATAATTCTGCTTCTTGTTGTTTTTTTGTTCTGCATCAAAACTTATGCGTAGTAACCGCTTACATTGGTACCAATATGTGATTGTCTCTTTGTGCATGCCCCACCATATTGTAGGTGTGGCCTTGAGTGCTATATCAAGTGCTAACAGTATCTTATTCTCTACAACTCTGTCTTCATACTTTGTCAATAATACTTCCAGATCATTTATTCCGTGGAAACTGGGTGGTTCCCTTATCTTTGTGCCTACCCATCTTACCACATGGTATATTCGTCCACATCTTCTCGTGGAAACTTCATGTAATATTTTTTTCCGGTTCTCTAAACCGGTATCTAAGTTTGTTGCACATGAAGTAATTCTCTACCAACTGAGTATCTCATCTGCGGTTGGGTTTACATAATCCTCATCATGCACAGTTGTTCTGTACGATTGGTTGATTTCTTCTAAGTCTAAGAAAGTAGGTTCTACAAACCTCTCCCCTTCTGATGGGTCTATTGGCGTGATGACCCTATATTCTCCTGACTCAAATGTCATTTTCATGGTCTTTAAGTTGATTATGGCTTGGTTATGAAATGACCAATCCAAACCAAGTGACAATGGATATGGTGTTGTGTCGTCTACTATTTCAATGACTTCAAAATCTGCTTTAGTGCGCACTCCATACAGGTCTACTGTCACTCCTTTTAGTCTATCAATTGGTAGGACTCTGTGTTGGTTTGCTAATTTCAGTTGAACGGGTGAATATCCTAACGTGGGATCTCCCATGCATTTCTATGTCTTCTTTGGTAATACATTAACTTAAGATCCTAGATCTAGTATGATATCTCCCATGTTGAAATATTCGTTGTTGGCATTTAGTCTGAAATCCCTACTGGTTCTTCTTCTTGTATGTTGGTGATTGACTTTTTTGGCATCTCATACTTTGGCACTTCCTTTCTTTGTTGCACGGTTGAAGTCGATGCCATGTATTCCTTCTGAAATTCTTGTCTAGCTTCCTTAAATATTGCCTTCTCATTCTGCGCGTTGAACTGTTTCCTTGGTTCGGTGTTCTTCTTCACCCATTGGTTTTGTACTGGCTCTTGTCGAACTACATCATTTCATGTTTTAGCTCCTCCACGAGTAACAATGTTGATGTTTCATCCTTCATCCCTCGCTTCGAATGAAATCCACTGAACATTCTGGTTGTTTTGATTCATTTTTTCTTGAATCTTTACTAGTAGTGTCGGACATTCCTCTATATCATGGTTCGATGCGCGACAATACATGCACGTTGTTGGTGGTAGTGGACATTCCCTTGCATAATGTCTTGGTTGTTGACAATTGTGACACACCACTGGTCCTCTACCTCATCTGAAACCTCCTATGGCTCGTCCTCCCCCTTTGTACCCTGCTCGATCTCCTCTTGGTGCATTGTACTAAAGGTGCCCGATTGTATTACACGATATTGTACTCAGGTTGTGTTGTGTTGTACTGCAGTTAAGCATTATTATATGGTTGTTGCGCAATATTATATTGTTGCTGTGCAATGTTGTATGGAGCTAGAACTTGATTAAACTGTGGCGCAGCTTGCCCAGCCATCATTTATGCCTACACTCTATATGCATCTGATGTTCTCTCTCTCATCAACTCCATAGTTGTACAATCTTTGTCGTCATGGCCCACTGAATTGCAAAATTTGCAATATGAAATATTTGGGACTGTCTGTTATTTCTTCATCATAGTGTAGTGATAAGGATCGTGACTCCATTTCTTGCAGATTTTGCACCATACTCCTCTTGTTTGTAATGGATTTGGCATTCCTATTTCCATATACTGCGCGAATGTTGGACATTCATTCTTGTGGTGTCCTTCTGTCCTACATGTGGTAAACCAAACGACTTCTCGTTTATCCTTATTCTTATTCTGGTTGAGTTGGAATGTTAAGTTCTTCAAATCCTCCTTTAGTTCTTCGATAGTTGGATCTATCTGCTGATATTGGTTTTCTTCCAGTTGAAGGGTTGTCTGCGGAACCTCTACCTACGTCTGAAAATTATGTTGTCGCAATGGGTATTTTGAGTGTGGTAGTAGTGAATTGACAAACATGTGCCTATGTTGCATATTGATCATGAGATACTTCAATATTCCTTTCAAACGCTTGAATCACTGGTCAATTTCCCAAACAGATTCTCCTGGTTTCTATTGGATTTCTATCATCTCATTCATGTATTGATCCTTTGAGATCGGCTTCTGGAACTCATTTATCAGTAACTTCTTAATGTCTGTTAGTTTCCTTGCCATCCCAAGTGCATTGTTTGCGTCTAGACTCATGTACCATTCTAGTGCGCGGTCTCTTAGCATAATAGATAACTGCGTAAGTTTGGTATCTTCATCAGTGAATTTTTTTTCTTCCCATATCTTTGCACAAATGAACAAGTGTTTCTCAAGGTCTTATGTTGCTTCTCCTCAAAATTATGGTAACTTGATGGTGGGATCGTGTCCTGCCATTCTAAATGTCGAACAACTACATCCGCACGGTGTAGATACCTGACTAGTGTTGCCTGAAATGGCTCATCTAGTTGTTGTTCCTTGTGTAGATGTACTTACTATTGTCTGACTACTTTTGAACTTTGGTTTTCTAAACGGTGGTGTTCTCTTTGGTGTATTAGTCGCACATGGGTTTATGGGTTCCACATTGACATTAATACGGATAGGATTGTTGCCTTCTCTTCCCATTCTTGGACCTCTCATCTTCCTCTCATACGTTTCACATAGGATTTCCTCAATATGCTCCATAGCCCAAAGATCCTCAACCTCTTCCTAATCACTCGCCAAGCCTTCCCTCACGGCTATGACTCTCTTCTTGGTATTCACCTTGTTTTGGTAGGGTACTCCACTACGCGTCTTTCCAGTTGTCACCAAGATCCACTTGATTTGGTTGTCATCCATAATGATCGGGTCCAAGGGTTCCTCCTTCTTTCCCTTATCCTTTCCTCCTTCCATTTATCCTCTTTTTTCCAGTGCTTCCCCCCTTCCCCCATGCACGCAGGGAATTTTAGTTGTCTGACTCCATTGTCATTACACCTTTGTTATATAGCAGTATTTTAATGGAAGTATACAACAATCTAATGTACCTTCCTTGATTTCCTCATAGAAACTCTTGCTCCATTGCTTTATATGACTTCGTTGTGTCTACTGCAAACTTTGTTATAAAGCCTGCCACAATATTGTCAAGCCAAAAATCTACTGCATGGGTGAATTTGTTGTTCACCTATCGATCTGTACTGGGGTCCAGTCTAACTATTGAATCTGGTTCGTTGTGTGGTTATCCTTCAACCTTAGTATCCACTCCTGCAATAAGTGTGAAAATCATAGAAAAAGACTTCATGCAAATCAATAAACATGTATTTCTCAAGATAGTTGTGGGGTGTTATTCTAGGGTTTCTATTATCTTTCTGTGCAAACTCCAACTCTTTTGTTATTATCCAAGTTTTGATCTCTGCTTTTGTGGGATTCCACGATATCAACATCCCCTTCTAATAGCTCATTGATTTCTTCTTCTCTTTACTCTTCTCTTGCTTCAACTTATCTCATCTACTCAATCCTCTTCTCTGTTCCTACCAACGACAATGGAACGAGTTTTTGGTTTACTCTTCTATTATGTTTGGGTTTGTACTGAGTGACCTAGGGTTCATGTCTGTTTTTATTTCCAACAAAGCCTCTAAAACTATCGGCCCCCTTGGTAAACAAGAAGGCAACGCAGAGCACAGAATGCATTCCACAGTCTCACCCGAGATATATTTAATGGGTGGTTGTAATACTCATCTGTTTACAACCTAGGATTGAGTGTGATATGTGATAATTGTATATTGAACCACTTATTATAACTTGTGAACATGATATACTATTAATTGTGAATAATCAGGAAGTATAGAAACGAATTCATTAAGCATAACAATAACTACTGAAAGAAAATAAAGGAATACATGCATTCAATCATATAACACATATTTTAACGTGGTTCACCCCCACCTGGGCTACATCCACAAAGATCTGGCTCTTGTCTCTTTTATTATAGTATTTATGTGTCTATAGCGGCGCATGCGTTACAATTCTTCTCAGTTGGGTAAGATCTATATGAGGCGGACTAGCTCGCACCAGGCTCTTCGGCCTGCGATCTAAACCTCAAGATCTACCCTCCTTTGTCCTCTCTAGCTCAACAGCTTACCAAAATAGATCATACAACAAAATATTGCATACTGTTTCGCTACAATAGCTCTCTCTATAATAACAACTTATCTCTAGGAAATCTGACCTCTCCTGATACCTACGTATCTATACTTATATTTTTTTTTTCTCTTCAGTCGTTACAATATATTACCAAAACCCTAACCCTACCACCATTAGGTCTTCCCTACATGTGTGTGTGTTCTTCTTCTTTCCAGTTGTCGCTTTCCTCGTGCATGCTTTCTTTCCCAAAATTGCCTTTCTTTTCACTTTGGTCTGCTTCCAACATATAGCTTGGAGAAAGTGTGACCCATCATGATAGCCCAATATTTATGTGGATTAGCATTGGCCCCTGATTGATGGATCAGGTGGATAGTATGGTGGGACCATGTTGGTGTAAATCTAGAGTAAACCACATGGTTAAATAGATCAGTGATGTACTAGACTAGTTTTTTACTGCCATGCTTAGAAAACTCTACCTGGAAACCCTCCTCATTTATTTCTCTTCTAGATTAAATGTCCAATATCACCTATCGGATAGCCAAGTCCCAGAAAGTGTGACAAGAATATGGGGGGAGGTGACAAATAAAAATGGTTGTCCAAGGACATCATAAAGGGTGGTCGTATTGGTGAACATGGATTGGGAGGTATATTGAAATGGTGAGGGAAGAAGATGCACCAAAATGTTTTGGGAGAGTGACAAATGGATATACATAATTCCCATCTCCATTAGACGAGAAAGATATGTTTTTTTAAGCAGAGGAGATAATGGTAGTGTTACTACTCAAACTCTCGCTAAAGGAAAATACCTAACCTTAGTAGAAGAGCCTAGAAGCAATTGTTAGGAAATCCACCCACTATCACCTTAGTGGCCTTTCCTCTCACTTTTAGGCTAAGAAAGTGAATTTACTAACCTAAGGGGGGTTTTGAGGGAAAGGTATAGAACACCTTACTCAATCATTTTCAGATATTTTCTAGCTAGGACAAGAAAGTTGGGAATGTCACCTGGGATTTATAGTCTCAAAAACATATACTCAATCTGTGAGTATTAATTACAAGGAAAAAGGTTGATTTTATAATTTGTATATGTTGCAATGTAAAATAAAATTTATAAAAATCTATTGAAATGTATACATATTTTACAATAAATTAAACATGGAGACCAAAAGAGAAAAAGTAACCAAGTCATGAAAACACGTGTATGAGACAGAACAACAATCTGATTTTATTTCATTCTAAGATATAGAAAGTGTATTTCTCTTTACAAACCCCTGCGACGGTATGGACCAAAGTCAAATTTAGATATCTATGATGAGAACCATACAAAAATACTATGACAGTAAGATAAAACTGAAATCAATGATCTGGATCAACTTGCCACAAACTACTTCCATTTTGACTCTACAAGATATTCTTTATCATCCATGAAAATTAATTCACAAACAGACAAGAATACATATATTATCAAGGATGAATCAACACATCTAAAACAAGCGACTAAAAAGTATAATTTAGTCATGAACCTTGTTGTCTACAATGAGACCTTGTTGTCAACAAGATGATTAGGATTTCAAGTAAACTCAAAAATGAATGAAAATTCAAACCATCTCATTTAACTAAAGAGAAACCCTTAGTCTTGTATTTCTCTCCTTATATTCTCCCCTTGTCTCTTCATCCAACTAAGATTTTATTCTTTCCCAATTAGTTGAAGTATTTCAACTACTTTTTTTAGTTAAGTCAAATTGACTTAACAAATTAGTTTAGGAGAAATAAATAATAATAATATATAAATAAGGGTCTTAATTAATAATGACTAAATAGGTGGGACCCCTTGTGACTCCCATTATTTCTTCTTGTTACCATCAAAGTAAAAGTATATAAAAAAATAATAATAATCATTTATACCATATAACACCCTTGTAACTCCTATGGATATCACTTAAACTGAATATTAAATATCAGCCATAAATTATATCATATCCCAAAAAGAATATATTCACATTATCCACAAAATATCCAAAAATAAGTCTTGTTGTCCAAAACATACTGAAAACCTTTAAACGTTGTCCTCATCACTGAAAATCATATAAAAAATAAAAAATAAACATTTAGAACCCATATTTGTTGCTTTACGAGGCATACTTCCTCTTCTCACTGTTGTCCCCAACTGAATTCTCTTGAGTGGCCTTTGGTTGGTTAGACCTTTGAGGTTATATTTCACTGATCACATGGGAGAAGACATCTTTGAGGTGGAGGTTGGAAGACACATATTTACAGGAGTCAGTGGATGGACTAGAGGGGGAGGCCGATGCTTTTCCTTTGTCTTGCATAGGTTGTAGAATATCAGTTTTTAATCTCTTTGCTAGCGTGTGATGATTCTACTAGCAAGACAGCAGGAGAAATTTGAACATTGGGGTTAATTGGTGGTGGTAAAGGAAATGACACAGTGGGCCATCCATGGTGGTGGGAGACAGGCTGGTGGACAATTTCTTGCCAACCTTCATTTGCGGGGACTTCGGGCTGCAAAGACACATGTGGAAGAACGGGAATGCCGGGAAAATTCTAAGGAGGATGGAAAGGGAGTCTCTCTATTCAAGGGTGAAATATCCCATGCCCAACCCAATTAAAGAACCCAGCTTGAAATAGTTTGTTTAACTCCCGCGGGTTAGCGTCAAAATGAATAGAAAATCTAGGCCTTCTATGACCTCGATTCCAATTTCCCTTACCTCTGTTATTTCTACCATTGTTGCCTCTAATAAAAAATCTCATCCTGTAGCAACAATTTGTCAGTAATGAAGCTCTTAATAAACCATACATGAAACTCTACTTACATGAATCAAAAGTTGTATCTAAATTAACACGAGATACATGCAAATCCATCCATAAAACATCATTTATTAATTTCCATGTGAACAGGGAATGATAGGGTTCATGGGAAATATGGAAGGAGTGTAATTAGCGAAAAATGGTATCATGGAGGGGATCAATATACTAATATTGTTCAACAATTAATAAAGAAATTAATTGTGTATATAAAAATATCAAGAATAGAAGTCATCAACCCTTGCTATATTAACTTCCCTTTGTTTCCACACAGACTCCTCTTTAAAATTAATATCACAGAACATGGATGAATCAGTGAAATCAGGATTGTGGACGGAGTGTAATTAGTGAGAAATGATAGAATGGTGGGGAAAACTTACGGATAATGTTCAAATGAAAAATCAAACCATGCTATCTCTAATGTAAAATTGCAAACAAAATATCCTTTTGTTCAAAATTTTAAAGTTTAAACAATACTTTGTTTCCAAACAATAACCCAAAGTTGATGCTTCCTTAACAAAATTTCTCTCTGACCTTTGAAACTGTATTACACATTAACTGATGTGATATGCCCAGAATTTTATTTAACCAAAATAACCATAATAAAAATATTTCCATTATATAATAGAATCAAAACGAGTAGCATCATAATCGCTAGAGGAAATACCACAACAGTCTTGGAGTGGACAAGTCACAACTCATAATACCAACACACAACAAAGTTCTTAAATCCCACAGGGTCCCGTGAAATTCCCCAAAACAAATCTATGTTCATAATCACCATTTAATAGAGCCAATCATTCATCACAATTCCTCATCTATTTCATTATGTTTCGTATTATTGAATTCGAACATCAGACATCTTATACACAGGTGTTTTCACAAATTCGATAAACATGGAAAGTTTATTTTTAAACAAGGATATGCAACATGTGTTATCGAACTCATAAGCTTCATAAGGACAGACTGTAACTTCCAATGAATAGGTGAGTGCAACACTTCTTCCATAATTTCCAAGCAAGTGACCAATTAAACTCATGCCCAAGTAAAAGAGAAATAACAATACTCCCATCACATTCTGGGTAAGAAACGTTTTCACAATAGTGCATAGGGTTCGATGTATAACAGTGAAAGTAAGTGGAAAAAGAGAGTGGGATAAACAACCTGAGGGTTTGGATGGTACGAATCAAGGAAGTTTTACTGCACATGTGCCTCACATTAATAGTCACAGAGTCGAGGTTATATCACGGGTGTATTGGCATACAGGAGTGTTCACAAAAACCCAGAGGTAAGGCAAGGAAAGCCCATTTTCAAACAGGAAGGAAAACCTAAATGAATAACCAGCGGAAAAGTAGGCCCAACAACACTCCTTTTCTGAGCAAAAATCACGAATAGTTACACACAACAAATACACCCATGACCTTTCTTTTTTAAAATTCCAATAGCCTCAAAACAACCACCATAGGAAACCAAAGTTCGCAAACAACCAATACACAGTCCAAAAACATCATGACAACTTGAGAAATACACAAACACAAGAAACAAGAAACAACACTTGATTTAAGAGTGGAGCGAAGTTCATGGATGGATAAGTAAGAAAAACCCCATACCTGCAAAATATTGCTTAAGGATAAATGACCAGGTTGTATACCTCCTCCACGATCGAGCAAGGCGGAGAAACAACAACTAACAGAGTGTAATGCAAATGACTAGGGTGTCAGGCTCGAGGTGAGTAAGAGTGATGTGCATTTACTGCATGTCGCTTCTCCCTTGGCATTCATTCATGGATAGTACAAGCCAAGTGCACTATACAACTCACATCCCATTAGCATCCCCATTTATTAATGCAAACCCACTATCCCAAAGTTTGCATACACTCTGATTTAAAAATGCGTCAACCTTTGCCACCATCCCATTTAACATATGACTATTTGCCAGCAATACAACTAATATTGCCATCAAAAAAATGCACATCACAATTATAGCAAGAGTTGGGGTGGTCACCCATATACAATATAGTCCATATAAAATTAAAATCAAACTGGAGTGTTATTCCTTCACCCATTAAAGAAGCATATCACATTTTGTGAGAGGTAATCAAGACCACATTCTTTTATGTTTTAACCATCTTGCCCATAATTTCTTATCATAAGCATTTTAACCATGATTTGAAGTGAATAAGCTATAGAATATGTGTCGCAACCAACTTATAGGAAAACAAAATATAAGTGTTGCTTCTCCGTCATAGTGCCATAAGTTACGAAAAAGGTCCCACCTACTAGTATATTATTAATATAATTAAATAATAAATATTCGCAATCATTTGCGAGCATGGTATCCAACGTTGCACTTTTAAGCGTCAACAAACCGGTGAATCCACAGGGAAATCTGTTTCCAACAGATTAAAAACTCAGAATGTCTGTTTTCGCAAACCGGTGAACATAGATCAAAGGATTATTGACCAAAATGATTATGCAACAGGGGGGAAAAGATGGCCTAAGGGAAAAAATTATCTGGAACTTTGGGAATAACTCATGAAAAATGTTTTGTATGAGGGGTTTTGGTCCTGTATGCATAACATTCGATCGGTCAGAGTAAAAAAATTTCTTGTTTCAAGGAGAAATTTTTTGGTATTCTCTTTTGAATCTCGAGATGGAGGGAAGAAAGGGATAGCAGAAAGTAGGGATGAAAATAAAATCATCTATCTAACAACAGTATTGTAAGCAGAAAGAATTTTCAGCGATGTCTACAAGGAGGATATCATGATAGATGTGTAATTTAATTGTTACTAATCAACAATACTTACAGAATGGCATCGTTGTGGAGAAACTGATCCAAAACTTATTTCTGATAAAAAAAAGAAAACAACGAAAGGAAAATAGCATAAATTAAAAAAAACAGAAATGAAACAACAAAAAATGAACAACCAATTCAACAAAGAAAAACAAAACAGTGAAACAGAAAAATATATATAGCAATGACTTTCATGCAGCGTTTATCATTCAAGTTGGTTCCACACAATGTTTCAATTGGGAGTCGTTGGTACTATAGGAAAACAATTGCTCTTCCATTTCTTTTAGAAGATAAGAATTTGTGCCTAGGACAAAAGCAATTTTGAAAGGACCTAGCCATAATTTATGAAACTTCGAATGTCTTCCTCTATCAGCATGGGCTAAGTCCCAAAGCGAGACTTTCTCATTTACTTTAAATTTGACAGCTTTTGCACATTTGTTGAAATATTTATTAATGGTTTGTTTTCTTCTCTTTATTTTTTCCAAGGCAAACATTCTATGTTCTTCTAAGGATAATAGTGAATTTATCCTTTGAGGGACATTGGAAGAATTTAATTCTTCCATTTGTAGCATCAGTCGTAGAGAAGAAAGTTCTAGCTTAGTAGTCAGAATGGCTTCTTGACAATAGACAAGTCGAAATGGAGTGCAACCTGTGCTTACCTTGGTGGTAGTGTGATATTCCCAAAGGGCATAAGTGAGGAGGGTGTGCCATTGACGAGGATTATCTACAATGAGCCTCTTTATGATCCTAACCAGATTTTTGTTAGTTGACTAGGCTTGCCCATTTCCTTGAGGGTAACAAGTTGATGAGGTGAAATGTTTGACCCACAATTTAGCTAAAAATTGAGTCAATTTAGTGGAAATAAAAGCAGGACCATTGTCTGTAATAATCTCTAAAGGAATGCCAAATCTGGAGAAGATATTAGTTTCCAAGAAAGAAATTACATGTTCGTCTTGTGAGTGTCTAAGTGGGACAACTTCAGCCCACTTAGTGAAATAATTTGTGGCTATCAAGATAAAAACCTGCCCTATTGAAGACAAAGGATTAATAGGACCAATAAAGTCTAGACCTCATTTAGAAAAAGGAAAATATGGGAGGATAGGCTGCAAAGGCATAGCAGAAAGACGTTCTTTCCCAGTGAATTTTTGGCACTTGTCACAAGACCTTGCGAATTTATAAGAATCTCAAAAAATTGAAAGCTAATAATAACCTTTTCTGATGATTTTAAAAGCAGTGGCTTTAGCAGAAAAGTGGCCACCAACGTGAATAATATAATTTTGAAGATCCATGAGTTTCTTCTAACAATTTATGTGCCTCTTCATTATTCACACATTGAAGTAATATACCATCAGCAGACCTCCTGAAAAAAATAGTCTCCCAAAATAATATACCTGTAAGACTCAATATGCAGCCTCCTCCTTTGATGAGCATCTAAGTCATCTGGGAATTTTTGATATTGCAAGTAATACACCATATTTTTATACCAGTGATGTTCAGCTATGGAAAGGGTTTGACTCTCAATATAAAATAGTGTTGAAAGAGGATTATCCTTATCGTCAAATTCTTCACTTGCTTCAGCATGTTGAGCTAAGTGAAGGGATAAGTCTCGTCCCTTAATTGTTTTCGAAGTCATGATGGTTAAATCATGCTCCTATATTTTGGCAAGCCGATGTGAAAGCTTCCCTGAAATATAAGTTTGTGAAAGAAAAAACTTGACAGTAGGAAAAGGGACTTTTACCTGCATGTGCATGCCTAGGATAAAGTGGCAAAATTTCTCTACATCATTAACAAGAGAAAAGGCATGTTTCTCAATATAAGAGTATTTAAATTCATCATCTGATAAAATTTGGCTCATGTAAGCTACATGTTTTTCATTATTATGGTCATCACATTGTAAGAGAATAGCAGAAATTGCTTCCTCAGTGGCATTAGTGTATATGACGAAATCTTTCTCAAAGTTTGGTTTTGCCAGAACCTGTGCGGAACTAATTTCCTTCTTAATCCTTACGAAAGAGTTTTCAACGTCATTTGTCCAAGAAAAAGAGAGATATTTCTTTAGAAGATTATGGATTCATTTAACCATTAAATAAAAATCAGGAACAAATCTACGAACAAAGTTGATAATGCCCATAAAGGCTTGAACCTCCTTTTTGGAAGTGGGGGAAGGAAGGTTCAGGATAGAAGCAAACATTTTGGGATCTATGCTTATTCCTTAATCAGAGACGATATGCCCAAGGATCTTGCCCTTGGTAACACCAAAAATAGATTTAGAATGATTTAAAGAAATGTTGAACTTTCTGCATCGCATGAGAACTTTTCTAAGATTACCAAAATGATCGAATCAGTTCTTTGAATAAACAGTCAAGTCATAAAGATAAACCTGGAAAATATTATTGATCAGATCGTCAAAATCTATTTGCATAGCTCTCTGGAAATTGGCAATTGAATTAGACAAGCCAAAAGGCATGTGTTCATAAGCAAATGTGCCCCTGCGTGTAGTAAAAGTGGTTTTGTATCTATCAGTCCTTTTTACTTTAATATAATTATAACCATAGAAACCATAAACTAAGGACATCATTTTTTACCCTGCAACTTGTTGCAAAATCATTTCCATATTAGGGAGAGGAAAATGGTCTTTTACGCTTGCTCTATTCAATGTGCAAAGGTATACACACAATCGTACTTGACCAGTTATTTTCCAAACAGGAACCAAATTGGAAACCCACTCGGAATACTTAACTAGAAATATTATACCATCCTTCAAAAAAAATCCAACTCCTTCCAAATAGTAGCTTCAAGTGCAGGCTTAGTGGGTATTTGTTTTTTCCTAACTAGTTTTAACCCTTCCCTGGTAGAAATGGCATGTTGTATGAGAGCAGGATCAAAACCACGAAGATCCTCATATGACCAAGCAAAAACGTCTTGAAATTCATGAAGTAGCTCATTGAAATTTATCTTTTCTTCATCAGTATATTGGGCACCTATTTTAACATTCTTGGGAGAATCGGGTGTTCCAATGTTCAAGGAAATGGTATCACCCACTTTCCTTTTTGACTCCTCATATTTATGTGTTTATTTTTTTCCTACATCACTCGATGAAAATGAACTTTCGAGAGGAATCAAGCCTTTCAGAATTTTGTTTTTTTCAATGGATATAATCTCCTTGGGATTAAATGGTTCATTTTGTATGAAAGAACATATGCCTTCATCACTAGGGAAGACCTGCCATGACTCTACATTATTAGGAATGTGAGGATGATATAAAGATTGAAAGGTACAATCAGGTCTTTGAGTTAGAAGTTGTCGAGTAGGGGATGCTACAAATACACCTAGACTATCAACCATTGAATTAAGTTCCCTTTTAACATGAGTGATTTTAAATGATAATAAGTTCAAGATAAGCATCCAAAAAACTTGGGTGTAGTGTTTCATTAACTTATTTCTAGGAGAGTAGATTTTACATACAAGGTTCACAACAAGTTCTGAGTCACCAAAAACTGTAAGGTGTCCACAACCTAAGTTATAAGCATTTTCAATGCCTAGCAATAATACTTCAAACTTAGTGACATTGTTCGTGCAAGCAAATTATAACCTATAAGAAAAGTTGTGAATCTTGCCTACAGGCGAGTACAAGATAATGCTAGCTCAGTTGCCTTCGTTTAAGCATGAGACATAGAAGTGCATGTGCCACATACCATCTTGTAAATCAATTTGCTCCAAATTTGTGTCACCCTCATCAGCAAAGATAGAGTATACCCCTAAGTCTTCCTCAAGATAATTTACATTCGATTGAGGAATACTCTCTATGTATTGTGAAATTCCTCCTTCTCTTAGGACTATGATATTATTTCCATTCCTTGGAATGGATATGTGTGTCACATCAATCGAAATATATCCACCTGTTATGGATTGCCAGTATCTTCCTGGGATAATAGAATAGTTGCTTATCGACATGTCGATTACTTGGATGCTAGCGGTTGTCCTTATCTCAAGATATGCACATATAACTAATGTCACGTCTTTGATTTCACCTATCTTTTATTATTGTAGACTGTTATAAGAGAGCAAGCTTCTAGAATTTTCATTGGTACATGATAATCCTAGCTCTTCGATAATGATTTTTTACATTGCGCTTGGACCCGAACTGCCATCAATTAGGCAACAATGGGGTATATTGTCCATAATTTTTAAAGAAATGAAAAATTGAGGGTTTTTCACAGGGTGTCTAAAATTATTTACACCTATTTTATTTACAGTGGAATCCTCTTCATAAAGATTGGCTATGGTGGAAGTTTTTTCTTCCATAAAATTCTTGAGATTATTTTTTTTTTAGGGACGGAAACCATGTCCAATAGAGTAGCATCATCCTTGATGTTATCCAATTGTTTAAGAATGTTATACTTGGAAGGGAGGAGAGGATAATGAACTCCTTGACTTTCGGGAATTTTGACAGTTTGTACACTAGTATCTTGTGAAGATGAGACTAAGGTGGGATAATTATGAGGAGGATCATATTTCCCTTTAGGAGCATATGATTTGTTCCTAGTATTTATGATCATAACATCTTTTGGTTCCACCCAATCTAGAACAACAATAGTGGTTTCAGGCTTCTTGCCAAATATTTTATCTCTGGCACTCTTCTTAACCTCACAAGAACTTTCTTCATGATTTTCTTCACAAAAAATACACCAACTGCGAGACATGATGGATTTGGGCTGAAAGTTGTTTTCATTGGTATTCCTAAAAGGTGTTGAGGAAGAAGATGATTCCCCAGGATTAAGTGAGGGAACATTCCCTTTTCTTTCATAGGCTATCATTCAGTTGTTCATATATTGTTCAAGTTCTAAGAGGGAAGACATATTTGTTTGTTTGACCGAGTCTCCTTTAGGGAGGCTTGTTCTTTCAAGTTGCTCTTCATACTCCAGGAAAGTGTGGAGAGAGCAGCCAATATTGTCAATAGCCTTTTATTCTATCATATGATGATAAGGAGAGGGAAGCGCATTATAGTAATGCATGAAGGCAGATTGGTTTTGGGGGCGAATTAGTTCAGGGATTTGATTGTACAGTTTGGTGAAGCAGAGGTTAAAGGACTTGATAGTCTCACCGTCTTTGTAAGAAATATTGTTATATTCCCTTAATTATTCAGTCGGGCTCTTAGATTTTCCATAAGTGGACTTGAACCAATAAAAAAAATCTTCCCAAGTGGAAAGGATCTTTGGAGGGAGATCAAAGAAATCATTTGTTTATTTCGCTTCAAGGGAGTTGACAAATAAGTGTATGCGTGTATCATTATCATTAGCTCTGATATTATGACAAGCATTAGAAAATGCCACTAGATGCTCATTTGTAGAGACAGTGTTATTTCTCGAGAACCTAGGAAGATTATCCTTAAACTTGGGTAATGGACTAATAGCGAGTGCTAGATTCAAAGGAGAATATGCATGCCATGGGGTGGTCGTAGCATCTTCCTCAAACTGAAAAAAGCCCGTATTTATTTATAACTTTAGTAGGGTTGGTAGCAGATTGGATAGGAACTTGATGGCTATATAAACTACAAATTACCGATGAGGCCGAAGGTTGGGATGATGAAGCCCCTCCAACACCACTAGCACCGCCTGCGGATGCCATTTTTGGAGTGATGGGTAAGGGAGAAAAGGGTGAACTAGCAGAGTCAGAAAAATTCCTCCTTAGAGTGCTTTCTTGGGTCAACAAAATGGATTTCCTCCTTCCTATTTCAATGATAGGAATATCTTCACGGGACAATCCTCTTCTTCTTCTAAAAATGCGAGGATTTGAGGAAATGAAAATGAAAACCACGTACTTAGAAGAAGGGAGGTTACTGTTGATTTCTAGGTTGCCTTTGCCTGGCTTCCCAGCATTCACGGATACTTATATCTTGTTCCACTACTTCCGAAGAGCGTTCAAGTTCAGCTCAGGTACTAGAAGTTTCTAGAATGGTATTGAATAAATTCAAGGAAATTATATTTTGGTCCTTAAGAAAGTGTTCAATATTAGGCTATCGTGTAGAAGGTATTGTCATGACAAAAATTAGTCAAAGAGCATATCAAAAAATAACAAAAATATTCAAAGATAAATGTGAATATAATTAACCATAGAGATATGGAAGATATCCCTAGTATGGTCGCCAAATAAATGTTGAGGAAAAGGTATAGAACACCTTACTCAATTATTTTCATATATTTCCTCGATAGGACAAGATAGTTGGGAATGTCACCCGGGATTTATAGCCTCAAAAACATTCACTCAATCCGCAAGTATTAATTACAAGTATTAAGGCTAATTTTATAATTTGTATATGTTGCAATGTAAAATAAAATTTATACAAAGCTATTGAAATGTATACAGATTTTAAAATAAAGTAAACATGGAGACCAAAAGCGAAAAAGTAACCAAGTCATGAAAACACGTGTATGAGACAGAACAACAATCTAATTTTATTTCATTTTGAAATACCAAAAGTGTATTTCTATTTAAAAACCCCTACGACGGTATGGACCAAAGTCAAATTTATATATCTTTGATGGGAACCATACAAAAAGACTCTAAAAGTAAGATAAAACTGAAATCAATTATCTGAAACAACTTGCCACAAACTGCTGCCATTTTGACTCTACAAGATATTCTTTATCAGCCATGAAAATTAATTCAAAAACAAACAAGAATACACAGAATATCAAGGATGAATTACCACCTCTAAAACAAGTGACTAAAAAGTATAATTCAATCCTGAACCTTGTTGTCTACAATGAGACCCTATTGTCAACAAGAGGATTAGGCTTTCAAGAAAACTCATAAATGAATAAAAACTTAAACTTTCTCATTTAACTAAAGAGAAAACCTTAGTCTTGTATTTCTCTCCTTCTATTCTCCCCTTGTCTCTTCATCCAACTGAGATTGTATTATTTCCCAATCAGTTGAAGTAGTTCAACTACTTTCTTTAGTTAAGTCAAATTGACTTAAAAAATTAGTTTAGGACCCCTTGTGACTCTCATTATTTCTTCTTGTTACCATCAAATGCAGTTTATAATATATATATATATATATATATATATATATATATATATA
>JZKD02S1674488.1:1123772-1136249 GCA_000966675.3 Picea glauca
AACCATGTTTTATATCATATCCCAAAAAGAATATATTCACATTATCCACAAAATATCCAAAAATAAGGATTGTTGTCCAAAACATACTGAAAATCATTAAACTTTGTCCTCATCACTGAAAATCATAAAAAAAGTAAATTAGAACCCATATTTGTTGCTTGGCGAGGCATATTTCCTCTTCTCATTTTTGTCCCCAACTGACTTCTCTTGAGTGGCCTTTGGTTGGTTAGACCTTTGAGGTTGTATTTCACTGATCACATGTGATCATTCATCCTTGAGGTGGAGGCGGGAAGACACAGAATTACAGGAGTCAATGGATGGACTAGAAGGGGAGGTCGCTAATTTTTCTTTGTCTTGCACAGGTTGCAGAATGTCGCTTTTTAATCTCTTGCTAGCATGTGAGGATTATACTGGCGAGACAGCAGGAGAAATTTGAACATTGGGGTTAATTGGTGGTGGTAAAGGAAACGACACAGTGGGCCATCCATGGTGGTGATAGACAGGTTGGTGGACAATTTCTTGCCAACCATCATTTGTGGGGACTTCGGGCTACAAAGACAGATGTGGAGGAACATGAATGCTGGGAAAATTTCGAGGAGCCTGGAAAGGGGCTCTCTCTGGTCGAGGGTGCAATATCCCATGGCCAACCCAATTAAATAAACTAGCTTGAAACAGTTGGTTTAACTCCTGCGGGTCAACATCAAAATGAATAGAAAATCTAGGTCTTTTATGACCTCGATTCTAATTTCCCTTGCCTCTGTTATTTCGACCATTGTTGCCTCTACTGAAAAATCTCATCCTATAGCAATAGTTTGTCAGTAATGAATATCTTAATAAAACATACATGAAACTCTGCTTACATGATTCAAAAGTTGGCTCTAAAATTAACACAAGATACATGCAAATCCATCCATAACACATCATTTATTAATTTCCATGTGAACAGGGAATGATAGGGTTCATGGGAAATATGGAGGGAGTGTAATTAGCGAAAAATGATATCATGGAGGGGTTCAATATACGAATATTGTTCAACAAATTATAAAACAATTAACTATGTATATAAAAATATCAAGAATATCAGTCCTCGACCCTTGCTATATTAACTTCCCCTTGTTTCCACACGAACTCCTCTTTAAAATTAATATCACAGAACAAGGATGAATAAGTGAAATTGGGATCGTGGAGGGAGTGCAATTAGCAAAAAATGATAGAATGGTGGGGAAAACTTACATATATTGTTCAAATGAAAAATCAAACCATGTTATCTCTGATGTAAACTTGCAAACAAATATCCATTTGTTCAAAATTTTAAATTTTAAACAATACTTTGTTTCCAAACAATAACCCAAAGTTGATGCTTCCTTAAAAAAAAGTATCCCTGGCCTTCAAAGTTGTACTACACAGTAACCGATGTGATATGCCTAGTATTTTATTTAACCAAAATAACCATAATAACAATACTTCCATTATATAATAGAATCAAAATGAGCAGTATCATAATCGCTACAGGAAATACCACAACAGTCTTGGAGTGGACAAGTCACAACTCAAAACACCAACGCACAACAAAGTTCTTAAATCCCACGGGGTCCTGTAAAATTCCCCAAAACAAATCTATGTTCATAATCACCATTTATTTGAGCCAATCATTCATCACAATTCCTCATCCATTTCATTCCAGTTCATATTATTTAATTTGAACATCAGACATCTTATACACATGTGCTTTCGCAAATTCAATAAACATGGAATTTTTATTTTTAGCATATTAAGTATACACATTCAACAAGATCAGGATGGAATAGTATCAACAGAGAATTAATTTTTTAAGCATGTAACCCTGAAAGAAATTCATCATTCATTAAAAAATTACACCATACTTAGAGAACCATTCCAAGGATTACCATCTGAAATCTTATTAACCCAATGTTGTAATGTATATCATAATTTATGACAGTGATATAGATCAGATTTCATGTGAAAAAGTCATCAACTATTAACCTTGAAAGGGGGATGATTCACCATAAAATGCAAATAAATTGAGAGCATTAGTTAATGTTGTTATGTATTTAAGTTTGAGTCAGCATGTACCCACAACCTTGATTAAGAAATTGTATTCAGCGTTTAGATGAAATATCAGTCCATAAACAGTATCATATCACAACAAAAAGAACGGAAACAATTAAAACTTGAAGATTTAACCCAATGCTTAAGTGCTAATGTGATTAAGTGGGTTGTTTGTAGAATTTAAATGTTGTAAAATATGTAACAACAGTGAGAAAAGTGTGCCTCAATGTGTGTTAAGGTTGATTTCAAAGTGTTTTGCATGCATGTATATGTCATTAAAGTTAGATCCACATCATACATATCAAATCTTTGCATCAAGATGAAAATTGCCAAGTGTTGCAAATATGTGAGGATTTATGCCAAATCTTTGAAACCCTTATCAATGAAAACAAGCTCAAAGGAGGAAGAAGATATAAATTGTATGGATTCCAGTCACCCCCACCCAAATTATATCTTCACAACAAATGGAGAAGATAATTCGAAGAGGAGCACTAGTTTACATTGCACAATGCCATCAAATGGAGATATTAGCATCAAAAGTAGTCCAATATCAACACCTAGAGATTGAATATTTAATCCAAAAATATGACAAGGTATTCCAAGACTTACCTATGAATTTTCCACCGGAAATAAAGATAGAACACATAATCGAGGTTAAACCAATCTCAACATCGATTAATATCAATCCATATTGATATCCTCACCATCATAAAACAAAGATAGAAAGACTAATTCAAGACATATTAAAGTGTGGGGTTATTACAACAAGTAGGAGCCCATATGCAGGCCCAATAGTGTTGGTTCAGAAAAATGATGGATCTTTCAGACTATGCATAGACTATTCAGGCCTAAACAAAATAACTATAAAAAACAAGTTTCTTATTCCATTCATAGATTAGATGTTGGATGAACTCCATGGAGAAAAATATTTCTCAAAATTAGATCTGAAGTCAAGGTACTATTGTTATTGGGTAAATCAGTAGATGCGAAGATGAACTAATCCCCCTAGATCCACCAGGATCTAGGACAAAACGAGACAGAACAAGACGCTCTCCCTAGGTTGTGATCATTGAGTTTACTACCAAAGGAGGAATAGATAGCATACCTTATGAATTGCTTCCTTATATATTTGTTGTCCCTACTTCACTCCAGTGCTCTTGTGGAATCAGATATACGATAACACAAACCAACCAACATGAAAGCAGCAATAGTAGAATTCAATGACAGCTCAAACATGTGATCAAGGAATCATGTAATAAAATACTAATCATTTTATGGGAAAGAGACGTGCCACCGTATTATATTAATGAAAGGTAGAAGATACAACCGAATTTCCTAGATGTTGCAAGTTCCCTTTTAATGGTCCTTTGTTCCAACACACACACACACACTTGCTCTGAAATTCGCATGAAGATAATCTACATAAACTTGATGGGAAAATGGTGGCCTCAAGCATCACTAGAAACAGGATTCATCACACAATCTTCAGCCTATTCTTTCATCAATTCTCTGTTTAATATTGCTTAATATTTTCCATGAGAATCCCATGATTATATAGGAGAAGGTGAAGTGGTTAAAGGGATGAGGATGATCCCATCAAATCAAAGAAACCAGTAGGATCACAACCATACGGACGCCACCTCACATTCTAGAAGATTCCCCTTCTAGAAACTTCATGAAACCTCTTTCCTCTTTTAGCTTTGGAATGTCGTCGCACCCTGCCTATACAGCAGCCTGTGAAAATCCCGCGGGCCAGCTATAGAGCAGCCTACGGAAATGATAGATTTTCGCACTATGTAATATGTGCAGCCTGCAGACCCTTTCTAAAAAGTAGCCTTGTAGAGGAGGAAAGAAGTTGTTTTTCTCAGGAAAAAAGTCATGTTAGGAGCCTGAACACATGTGAAATCATCACTAGGGTGACCAAAATTGTGTATAACAGAATGCCCCCCAAAGTATGAGGCTAGAAATCGTCATAGCCGAAATACTTTGTAAAACTGTGTGTGTGTGTCGGGAACAAGGAGTGCACCAATTGGGAACCTGCAAACATTCAAGTATCCTCACAATATTATACCATGTCCGAAGTAGGCATTCCCATGTTCAAACAATAAATGATTGAAATCATAAATATAAGTCATGGCCACCAATTATACATTGTGGATCCATGTCATCAAGATTCTACATAGCCACCAGGAAGACACTGTGGATCTATGTATTGGAAAACTCAGACATAGACATAGCCATGAGACATACAAAGTGGATCTATGTGTCAATTCAAATCCCAAATACTCCATCACAACCTGGATAAAAAATGATGAGGTCCAGGGTCTTCAATCCCGTCGTCTGTTAGTACGAATCTAGCCATGTGATTACAGGCACTGAAGTTGAACATGGTTAGAAACCACTTGATTACCAGTTTTTAATGAAAACCATTAACAAGTGCGAGGGAAATCACCATTGATGTCAATGACTCCCAAGGTACAATAGTACAATCCAACGAGTGTGAATAGATGAGATGAATTCGAACACTCGATGGAATCTCTCGATCAGGGATCAATGATGTGAATCCACTGTCGAAAGTGAAGAAACCTTCCATTTAAGCATGTAGGCTCTAAGGCACCAAATAATTTCTAAGTCTTGTTCCTGGATAATGAGCTGAAGTCGACAGGAAAATACTCGTCACAGGAGGGCCTTGATGTATGGCCCATCAAATGACATGAAACAGGTAACAAGATTTGAAGTAGATCAGAGTAACAAGTGATTTAGGACTGAATCAGGGATGACCGACACAATAGAATGCTTAAGGACTACAGAAATGGTCGATGCAAAAGAAGGATTTATGGGTTGAACTTCTCTTTGAACATATTGACGACACGACAACTGTCTTGGAAACACTGACTCAACAACAGGGATCACAGATCGATTTGTAATCTTATAAAGGAGTATGATCAAGAGACAAGTGGATTTTCCCAACCTAGACACAAAGAAAGTGAAAGGGTGTCATGCTCAAAGGTGACTCTTCCATGGAATACAGGTTTAGACACATTTCTTTCCCAATTTTTCCCCCACCATTTCTGGCGAGTACCTCTTTATTTTTACACAAGCTTAAGGAGGATAACATATGCTTGAACTGTAAGCTCATCCTTCATATGAGTCCTTTGGAGTATATTTAACAAACCCTAGGAAGGAATGGTTCGGTCCCATATGGGTCTTTCGATGTTTTTTTTACGAGTCCAGAGATAGAAAACTCGAGGGTTTTTCATGTTTATAGAGTCTGAAAAACACTTAAAGAGAACTCTCTCAGTTCCTTTTTCGTAAATTAGTCTGATGAGACCAAAAAAGAGATAAACTATCGCTCAACAGACATTTTTTTCAAATACTTTAACGAGCGTGAAAAGAACAAGGTCACTCAGCAATATTTTCATGTTTAGAGAGTCTAAAAAGAGCTTAAAGGGAACTCCAGTGGGTTCCTTTTTCGTATAACCTTTACGAGTCCGAAAAAAGTGATAAAAGTATACTCGGTTACATTCTCATTGATTTACGAGCATGAGAAAGAGCAAATACTAAGCTCGGTAACTTATTCTCATGTATTTACGAGCATGAGAAAGAACAAAGACTAAGCTCGGGATTGTTTTCATTTTTACGCAAGCTTTAAAACAAAACAAAACTATGCTTGGGATAGATTTTATTTTTACACAAGATTAAAAACTAAACAAAAACTATGCTTGGACCTGGTTTCATTTTTACATAAGCTTGAACCAAAGGAAACTATGTTTGAGGTAGGTGGTTTCATTTTTACACAAGCTTGAACCAAAGTAAAAACTATGCTTGTGACTTCCCAACGCATGGTTGGTACTTAGCCCCCAGCTTAAGAAGCTAGTGGCTCAACTTCAACATGAAGTCCAGAGGCTGGAAGAATTTCCCCCCAAACTTCATTTCTTCCAACTTCAAAGGTGAATGAAAGGAAGCATTGCCCCTCGGGGTTATATTTCCCCCCAGTGGGAATCTGGTAACCAGAAGTGAATAACGATGTAGGCATTCCAATGGTGGTAGAGCCATTGGGTCTGAATCCTCGTATAATAGGTGGAAGGGACACTTCAAAAAGGAACTGGGATGGTTTTAGAATAGAATCGAAAGTAGCGTTATACCCAGGGGGAGTGAAGACTCTAGAAATTTCGGATGGAACTAGGGTAGGATTGGGAATAGAGACGTTCAAAACATTATACCCAAGAGGAAGTGATGGGGTCAGACTAGATAAAAGCAATGTGCCAATAGGTGATTGGTTGGCCACCGTATTCCCAGCGAGAATAATCATAGTGTTTGGGACCATTGTGGAATGGGCCTACTGAAGAGGGATGGTTGAACTAGGACCAGCTGATAAGGTTTCTGAACCAGGAAAATAATAGCACGTTGTATTTTTAAAGTGATCTAAGGGTATCGTCAACATGTAATAAGTTTCGGGTGGTTCATAAATGATAGGTATGTCAGCTCCTATCTCTGAGGTGGGAGGGTTTTGTCTTGAAGTCGGAGTCTGAATGATGTTAGTGGTCCAATAAGGATCCTCGTTAAGGTCGGCGACAATTTCAGGAGGTAATCTAGAAGTGTCGATAACAAGTTCTCCGGACGAATTGAGTTAGAGAATATGTCTCTCGTATCCAAGAGGTAGGCAGAAAACTTCTAGAGGGTCAGAAACAACTCGAAAGCTCTCTAGAGAATCGGTCATTTTCGGCTGTGAAGATACGTGGTCCTATATCTCACTCTGTTGAGGAGAGTCCTCTAGTGGGTTAGGAGGCAAGGGTTGAGAAACTTTCGGATCTTCCGGAGGTAATCCCTGCATCCTACGTGAACGACGTGGAGGGTCAATGTTGGCCGAACTGAAAATTCTACGGAAAAAATCTATGGCCAACTATGTTAACAAACAACACTCGCTAGTAGAATATAGGAATCAAAACCAAGCAAACAAGACCTTCCTATTCCGAAGTCACTAGTTGGTGATGAAATCCAACGTCTTGAAGTCGACACAAGAAGGGGTTGGGCTAGGGTGGAAAAGTTATGTTGACGACTTGCTTAACGGACTTACACCTTAGTGCAAGCTCCCACACATAATCATGGGTATACCCTCCAAGGAGCTCGAGTGAGTCTGGCCAACATCGATTCCAGGTACCGTGGAGACTTGCCCCTCCACAGTCACCTTGTGTAAGACCCTAAGAAGATAGGCAACTAAGGTTACCAAAAACAACAGTGGTGCCTAGGGGAACAGTCGACAGTCCGATCCACGCACAAGGGCAGGGTATCTAGCCCGAAATCAACTCGAGAGGCTTCCACTCATCATTGTGGGTATACCTTCAAGAGACCCCCATAATATACGCAATCTCTACACTGAGACCAACAAAGAAAGGTGAGTAACTCTGTCAATCTCAATGCGACCTCAGGTTTGACCCTTATGTGAGAAGGGCTTCCCAGGACAAAATGTCGCAACTAGAATTTGACACTCCCTATCACAAGATGTTATTGTGTGTTTTGTGCTTTGGAGAGTGTGGCTCACTGCCTATTCCAAATCTCTAGCCTAGCTAATGTTGGTGTAAAAGAGCCCTAGAAAAATTATTAGTTAAGTTTTAGATTTTCGCAATATTATTAAAGGTTGTTGTTACTCAAGAGGGAGACGGGAATTAAACTGATGTTGTGTAAGACCTTGACCCAACAATATGCAAATAGAAAAATGAATGATGCAACTTTCGTTCGATGAATTCTATCTACATTAAGTAGAAGGTACTTCTGGAATGGTGTAAACTACGAAATATACTTTCTTTCTTTGAATGCAATACCAAACAATCATCAACAATGTAATTTCACTATTCGTTCTCTTTCAATTTTCTGAATGCCAATATTTTATGTATAAATGATTACCTAAAAGACTGAAAGACTTTAATATTTTCCTTTCGAAAACCAAAACAGGGATGGAATCGAGAAAGGATAAGCAATCAATGAAAATAAAATACTCAACAAGCACCCAAATCGATCTTTCAATGGAGATAAAAATAAAAAATGACAAGAAAACGTTTCTTCAAATGTGAATCAAAAATGGTCTTTCGATCGTTAAACAATCCAAAATGTGCAACCAACCTAAAAATTCAAATCCAATTGAAGATTTTTAATCGAGCAAGCACTCAGACACAAATCCAGAGATTATACCCTTGTCAATAAAAAATCAAAAACAAAATTGGAAAAAGATCAAAAGAGAGGTATTTGATCTCCAAAACCAATCAAGAGCAAGCTTAAACAGTTAGAAAAAGTTAAGAACTGGCATTAAAAATCCTTTCCCAGCTAACTAAATCAAAATTGGGTAACAGCAGAGGCCAAAACCCAACCCAAAAAATTTCTCAAACGTTGTCACAGGCTGGCAGTATAACACAGTGCGAAAATGAATAGTCTTTGCAGGCCAGAAGCAGACAGGGTGCGGAAATCCCACACTGAAATAAAACAGCAGGGTGCGGAAATCAAAGGTTTCCACGGGCTATCTATAAGGTGTAGTGCGAAGTGTTTGAAAAAACAAGAAATTTGGAGAAAAGGGCAAAGCATCCAAGTGGATTTTCAAACCCAGAGAGTCTAAATGGATCTCCCACAGACTTAGATATTGATTTCAAGCAAAAATAATAAGTCAAAATCAAATGGCCAACAAAAAACCACAATAAAGTTGATCTTCCCTAGTGGAGTCGCCAATTTTGTTATTGGGTAAATCGGTAGATGTGGACATGAACTAATCCCCCTAGATCCACCTGGATCTAGAACAAAACGAGACAGAACAAGACGCTTTCCCTAAGTTGTGATCATTGAGTTTACTACCAAAGGAGGAATAGATAGCATACCTTATGAATCACTTCCTTATATCTTTTTTGTCCTTGCTTCACTCAATTGCTCTTGTGGAATCAGAACTGCGATAACACAAACCAACCAACGTGAAAGCAGCAATAGTAGAATTCAATGAAAACCTAAACATGTGATCAATGAATCATGTAATAAAATACTAATCATTTTATAGGAAAGAGACGTGCCACTGTATTATATTAATGAAAGCAAGGATGATTTTAGGGGCTAAATTTCTCTCATGAGCTAATTTTCCATGGTTTTTCCAAAAACGAGATTCGTTATTTTAAAAAACATTCACCCAAATTCTATAGGATAAAATTATTTTACCTTAAAAATCGCCAAAATTTTATAAAAACTATATAAAATACTTAGGAATTTGAATATTTTACAAAAATATCACCAAACATTTATAGTTGACATATGAAGGATTATTAAGATCCGCTAAGGTTTCTACATTTTAAAATAAATTTCCATCCTTAAAATCATCCATGAATGAAAGGTAGAAGATAAAACCGAATTTCCTTGATGTTGTAAGTTCCCTTTTAGTGGTCCTTTGTTCCAACACACACATACACTTGCTCTGAAATTCGCATGAAGATAATCCGCATAAACTTGATGGGAAAATGGTGGCCTCAAGCATCACTAGAAACAGGATTCTTCACACAGTCTTCAGCCTATTCTTTCATCAATTCTCTGCTTAATCTTGCTTAATATTTTCCATGAGAAGCCCATGATTATATAGGAGAAGTTGAAGTGATTAAAGGGATGAGGATGAGATTCCCACCAAATCAGAGAAACCAGTAGGATCGCAACCATACGGACGCCACCTCACATTATAGAAGATTCCCCTTCTAGAAACTTCGTGAAACCTCTTTCCTCTTTTAGCTTTGGAATGTCGTCGCACCCTGCCTATGCAGCAACCTGCGGAAATCCCGTGGGCCAGCTATAGAACAGCCTACGGAAATCTCGTGGGCCAGCTATAGAGTAGCTTTCAGAAATCTATGATTTCTGCACTGTGTAATATGTGCAGCCTGCGGACACTTTCTAAAAAGCAGCCTTGTAGAGGAGGAAAGAAGTTTATTTTCTCAAGAAAAAAGTCATGTTAGGAGCCTGAACACATGTTTGTGAAATCATCACTAGGGTAACCAAAATTGCGTAAGAACTATCCGATCTGAGTAAGGCTAGAAGATCTGGAAAATACTTCTTTCTGAACTCACGAAGGTTGCTATGAATTAAGGGTGATCCCATTCAGGTTAACCAATACCATTGCTACCTTCCAAGCAACTATGAATAAAAAATTTCAACCCTGCCTAAGGAAGTTCATAGTAGTCTTTTTTTATGATATTCTTATCGACAGTAAGACATGGAAGGAACATCTTAATCATTTGGAGCAAGTACTTTCTCTCCAAGAAGAAAATCAGTTTTATGAAAAAATATCAAAATGTACTTTTGGTAAGGAGGAAGTAGAATACCTTGGCCATGTCATATCCAAGGAAGGATTCAAGGTGGATCTCAATAAAATCAAAGCAATCATGGAATGGCCAAAACAAAATAACATATAAAAACTAAGAGGATTCTTGGGATTTGTCAAATTTTCATATGCAATTCTATGCAACTAATTTCATATATTAAAATTAATTCCAAGTGACCAGAAAGTAAACCCTAGCAGTTATCACTGAACAATTTTACACTAAAATTGTTGACGGAAATTATAGCAGTGGAAACAACAAGATCATAGATAAATCATATACACACTTGAGACACACAAAAAAAAATTATGTAAATTGTCAAATTGTCAAATTTATGAGGGAAAAATAAGCCCTACTAGCTGTCACAATTTCACTAAATTTGATGACAAATCAGTCCTCCCAAAAACAAAAAAATCAACAAACCATCCTCAGCAAAATACTGAGACAAATTCCAATTTTGGAAACTTGTTTACGTCACCTGTACAACTTGTTGACGTCAATCGTACGCACTGTTGACGTCATCCTGTAAGGATTATTACCTACGCAAAAATAACAAGTGTGGCCTACAGAAACCCTTCACACGTGCGACTATTATGTTTTGGTATGGACCTATGACTATTTTGTGACAGTATGGACCTGTTGTACTCACGTGCGCCCTGTACGGACTGTTGTACGATCCTCCTACATGTATGGCCTTCTCTCTCCTCATGTACAACTGTCTCTTATCCTTCTCTCACACTTGTGGCCTCACATATATGGCTTCTCTTGGATGGAAAAACAAAAGCCTTCCTTGGCTGTGATGGAAACAAAATTTCCAAGAACCCTAGGCCAAATTTGCCCAAAATTGCAGAATTTCCCTTGCTAAAATTTCCAAGCTCCTAAAACAAGTGCACTCTCACTTATTCTAACTCCATAATGACACAATTATATTTGTCACAATCTCTCCTCTCCTTATATAGGAGTCTAATGAGTCAGTTTAGGAACCCCTTCTAAACTCAACATTAACTCAGAATATTTTATTCTTCTGTGTGGGTGTGACACCCCAACACAAGCCCACAAATCCCATGAAGCCCTAGCTTCATCCCAAGGGAATTTTCACTAAAACAAAAGAATAATATGGTGCCAAAAAATATTCCCACATTCCTAACACCATGGCCCCTAGTGGAAATACATCCCAAAGCTATAGAAGATTCAACACTCCCTCTTAGTGAGGGAGTTATTCCATTCTCCAACATCAAGATGTACCTTTGTCTCCCATACTGGAATTAGTTCTATCTCCTACACTGGATATTCTATCACAGTTGCAGTCCAATCCTCCTTATCAATTTCTCCCTCCGTCACTGAAGCAATTTTTTCTTTCCAATCCTCCTGATTTGTTTCCTCCTCTGGCATGGAAATAATACCTATTGAAAGGCATGGGTCCACCTAGGAAGACATGCATCTCCTAGAAGCCTCCCTCTTATGAGCCTCCTGCCCGACCTCCTCAACCCATGAAACCTTAATGTCGGTCTTGGAAGATGCCTCTCTCCCACCTAAACCTGAGAGGGAACTTCATCTGAATGGTTGATTATCCCTCTAATCCCACTAACTCCCTCTGAGATCGGGATCCTTCTTAGTCTACATAGTCCCTCTAAATTATGAATTCTTCTTAACAATATTGGAAGGATGCTCCTCCTTGATGGATCTTGAGGGTTGAATCCCTCTGAAATCATACTCCCTCTGAGTCTGTACAACCTCCAGAGCCACCTTCTCCTTTTTCTTTGTCAATATGATACTACTGGAAATATCTCGTATAGGATGCCCCTTCAACTTATATAGGTTTCTCTCTCTAACTCCAGAACCACTATTGATCTGAAGCAAGATCCTCTAGGCAAAAATAAAACCTATCTATTCTGAAACCATATATGGTATCCCTTATTCTCAATCTTCGATATTGATATCACACCCCTCCTGAGTTATGGCACCCATAACACATTAGTCACCATCAACATCTCTCCTTAATCCAATTGGAATCATATTGTACCAGTTCTATGCACTTTATGCCTGGTCCCCATTGTTGAGTCCATTTTTGTGC